>CAJNOQ010001939.1:0-27365 GCA_905250885.1 Didymodactylos carnosus | reverse complement strand
AGACACACTAGTACAAAGGTATAGGTGTTTACTTTACTAAATATGATTCACTCTACTGTTTTTTTGTACTTCAATTTCATTTTAATCTGTTAGACTTTGATTCAATTCCAGAACCTCCAAGAATCCAAGATCTTGAAATTTCGTGAGGTCTTGTACCAAGCTCTTGATAATTCTTGAGTCATCGTTTTGCTCTAGTCATCGGTTCTTATAAGAGAATCAGATACGAAACTTGTAACAGGCATGTAAGCATCTTAGAAGCACTAACTAAGAATCTTATAAAAATCTAACTCAATTCTTCTCTTCAATTTTTCTCTTTCTCAGTTCTAAACATGTCCCATTTTCGCTATAGTCACAATGTTGAACTATCAGAGTTTTGGACAAGTTTTCTCTTGAGAAACATTTCTTAAGCAACTAACGAGGGAACTTCTCGGGGTGATAAAACGCTTTTTGTTCGGAATCTAGTGGGTTATAGGTTATCGACCATGCTGATTTCGAATATGACCATGGGGGTGGCCATCACCCCTTCGAAGACCCGGTTGTCTAAAAAACCAGTTTTTCAGAAACTCTAAAATATAACCAAAAGCTTTCTTACTGGGACTTGTACATGGTTGTAGCCCGCAAATTTCTGATTAAAATGAGACATCTCCCAGGTTTACTTGACCTTTCTTGGCAAAGTTACAGAATTTACAACAAAAGCCCTAAATTAATTTCTACTTATTTCTGTAGCTTTGAGCTGACAATGAATACTTAGGGCTTTTGTTATAAATTCTATAACTTTGCAAAGAAAGTTCGTGTAAAGCTAGGAGATGTCTCATTTAATCAGAAATTTGCGGGCTACAATCATGCCTCATTAAGAAAAGTTCTGGTTATATTTTAGAGTTTCTGAAAAACTGGTTTTCTAGAAAACCGAGTCTTCAGAGGAATGATGGCCATCCCCATGGTTATACGCGTAAGTTCAATTAAAGGCATATATGTCATACACAACGGCGTTTTTCGAAAACATTAGTATATAGAATACACATGTGACCTCATTGGGTGCATGCATGTATCACGTATGTATTCTGTATAAGTATCACATGTATATTCGATATACACATGTACTTCCGATTAATTTACGATCTGAGTGTAAGATTTAAGAATCCAAGATCTTAGAACATTTCTTAACCCAATATCTTACGAGGGAACCTCCTGAGGGGTACTAAAACCTTTTTGAATGGGACTATTTTTCAAATGTAGGCCCTCATGGGCTATGAAGAACCCCAACTTGGTTCGGGCGCAATCAGATTTGTTGCTGGGATACCGAATTTTTACTCGAATTTTCCCCATGGGATCTGGATTTCAAGCAAAAAACGGAGTTTTGAATTTCATGTTGTAATGTATCACATATTGTAGCCCAGGCCAATTGTAGTACGATGAGAAAAGGTCGAGCTGAAAACCTTTTTCCGCAGCTGTGAAAGAACTTCTACCATATGGGTACCAAAGGAAAACATGGAACAGGTTTTGAAAAAGTAAATGTGCTGGAAATTAGAAAAGACCTCTCTACTAGTTTAAGGGCGCTATTCGTCATTTGCTAATTGGTTCCACTTTACATCTTACAATTCAATGCAGTGCATACGAGTTAACAGTAAAAACATACGAATAGTTTTTATTTTTCTCCCATGACAAAGCGTTGCGATAAACGCACTACTTATTATTTTATTTCTTTTTGTTCTGTTTGTATAAACGCATATCTAATCCAGTATTTGTTATTTTTATGTTTTAGAAAAAAAACATGAAAGCTTTTATTTGTATTAGTCATGTCAGACGAATTTCGAAGAGTCATATTTCCTCAAGTTGTGAAGATCCAACGTTGATAAAACTTGTAGTAAAGAACTAGCAAATAAGAGTATATCTCTTTTCGTACATGCACATCTTTCTGTTCTCTTTCTTTTCCATTGATGAGCTCAGACGAAAAACTGTGCACGTGGAATGTCTTATCTAGAAAGAGAAAACCTCTTTATTTGCTAGGTTCCTAGTATATTTCTCTTTGTCTACGACTGCAAAGAAAGTACAAAATTCTACTTTCCCTATTGAATGTACTTGATCTAATTACTTGATTACTTATCGAGTACTTGGACAAATGTTCTCGCTTACTAAAAATTTGAACAAGAGCTTGACAAGTGTTTTTACTTCCCAAGTTCTTGTCTAAGTATTCGCCAAATATCATCACCTGATTAGCTAGATACTGGGACGTGTCAATCACTTTTTTGTTTTGCATTGACAAGTTCTATATAAACGTCACAATATTAATCAGCATAAACTGGGAAAATAAAAATAGATATTTCTTCTCAGTTGAACAAACTTGGTAGTCATGCATGCCGGTCTACTCTACAAAAGTAAAGTACGGCTGCAAAATGAAGATCAATGAAGCAAGTACTTGGAGGAAGTTTTTCAGTAATTTTTTTTGTATTAGGTAAGCCAAGTACTTGGCTCAAGTACATTTATCAGGTAAAGGTAAGATTGATTCCTATTGTATTAGAAACACGCATGACTCATCTTAATCTGGAAGTTTAGTCACACAGGAAGTATGTAGTATATTGAGAACTAACTTGTCTCGTACCTTTAGGTTTAACCTTTGTCTTTTCTGTGCTTAATGAATGTTCTAGAAGAGAGAAACGAGACAACGATGGTCATTTATAGTGGTCGTTAAATGTTTTATTGTAAATTACTAGTTTAGCGTCGATAGTAGCGGCTAACGGTAGAAAATGTACTGTACGACTATTAACGAAAAATACTAATATCTAATCTTTATTTGATTGGTTTATGTCGTCATTTTTCTCATAACAACATTTTTTTTGAGCTAGAAAGTAGTGCTAGATCATTTTGACCGAAACAATATATTATATCAGAGGATTAGCTTAATTAATATCATAACTGTTCACTGAAATTAAAAAAGAACGGCATAATGATAAAATTATATATATGAGAGAAGATAATAAATAATTATTCTCGTCTATCAATGTTAATACAAAGTCGGAGGTTTGGTATTTCATAATGGATCCATTTAATTTCGTTGAGCATCATTCATTCGTTCGTCGTGTGCACAGGAAAAAAAGAAAAAATGCATAACAGTGTATTTCTCATGAGCATTTAATATTGATGAGTTATACACTTGACTGGGCAAAGTGTCTTATTCTTACAATGCACCCTTTTAACTTTTTACCTTTACATATTTTCTGATTAAATAATACGATGCGTCATCATCAGCAGATCTAAAATAATTGCGAATCTCTTGATTTTTAGACATAAGACGCATGATTTTGTCTTTTTTTTTGCTTTCTATTGCTTATAACGGTCATTTCAGATCAAATCATTCTTTTATAATAATATCGAACGTAGAGATTAATAGTCACCTACCATGTATTATATTCAATGCTTTTATATCATGTATTTATAAGTAAGTAAACATTTTTACCACTTCAAAGGTCTGCTTAAGAGAAACGCAGTCCCATGGCGATACATATAATATATTTAATTTTGTTCCATGCTTTCGATCAAAAGTTTTTTCCTTTGGGGGTAAGTCTGTCCAGAAGGTTATAGGAACAAGCAGCAAAGACAGCGTATATTTTTCCAAAAGTTCTTATCGTATTCTAAAAAACTCAAGTCTAGGCATGCACTAGTTTTTAACTAATGTTGAGGCATTCGGGAGAATTGCTATACATCAGTTATCATGATTCTCTCAGAGCTGTGAAACATCTCATTTTGACGAAAGATGTTTGCTCTACAAAATGCATCTGGTAAAAAAATTCCAGAATCATTTCCAAGAAAACTTAGAGTATTCAAAAATACATTAAATTACGGAAAAAAACCTGTTCGAACAGTTTTTTTTTCGTGATTGGTACATGCTTTAAGTTTTCTTAGAAGTGATTCTAGAATTTTTTTAACAAATGCATTTTGTAGAGCAAACATCTTTCTTCAAAATGAGATGTTTCACAGCTCTGAGAGAATCATGATAACTGATGTATAGGAATTCTTCCGAATGTCCCAACACCAATTAAAAACTGGTACATGCCTACTCACATCACACATACTTTTTCTTCTTCACCGCGTCACTGAAGAAACAGTCTGGGAGAAGTATTCCGTATTCGACAGAATATATGTTTCATAAAAACAAACTGTGATTGTAATAACAAACTTATGTTTTTTTTATCGCTGTCTGTAGGGTCTGACGAATTTTAGTTTTTCGTTCTTTTATAACTAAAAGGACATTTTATTCTTATCTATCTGTCTTTTAAAAGGTGAAAAAAAGATAATTGTGACATTGTCAACGAAGCATGCTAGGCTTCTGATTTATGAAGATCGCGTAGTTTCTTTAATTCGATTCTCCCCTATTTTTTAAAAACTGTATTTGGAAAAGCTCTTTCCAAATCGTCTTTTCTGTCCATACGATTGGAGACACTTCCAATCAATCCTAGCGTCTTGTTTTGATTGCAAATGGATACGACGAGGTCAAAAGGTCGTAATAAAGTCGCGTTAGGGAACGATACTGATGAGAATTTTACTGTAATTGAGATGTCAGATGTGAATGAGGTAGGAAATTAAGTTTAAGCTGCATTTTTCAATTCATTGTGTAACTTTTTGTTTTGTTTAGTATTCGTCAAGATCGGAAATGTTTTCCAAACGTCGTCAACAGCGTACATCCATGAAACATAACGCAAATAATGGATCATCAGCCACACTCACAAGAGAACGTTCACCATTTCACACATCTCCAGTAACAACAAATGTATCAACACCAAATTTTTTATTTATACCAGTTACAATACAAAATTCAACTAATCAGCCAACAAATACTAATACTTCAAGTAAGATGAATTCTTTCTAAATGATTTATCTTCCAAGAATTAATTAACTTTTCATTTGTCGACAGCAGATCTTGCTCAACAATCTAATAGTATTCAATCCTTTGTATGCTCGATGTGATGAATGATAATACAGAACAAAGTCACGGGAGCATTCAAAGGGTCTAAGAAACCGTCTGATTGAAAATCTTGTGCACAATCTTTTCGCTTCTATTAGAGTTACCAGTATCTATGGCCTTTTAGAAACGACAAATCTCAATGGAAATAGTCAGTCATCCAATGTCGATAATGGAAGTGTTCGTCGACGATTGTTTAATTTATTAAGATTTACTGCTAGTCGCCCCACAACAGCGGCCGCCGCTGTTCGATTTTCTCGTCAAAAGCCCTCATCTATTGATACATCATCTTCTTGTCATCCATCACAACCCTCGACAATAAAAACATCCACAACACCTCCACCGCTTCACTGCTCTACTATTTCATCATCGTCATCTTCTGTTAGCAATAGTGATCATCTTCAACAAAAAACAACTCGTACAACGTCTATACATGTTTTACCAACTTTAGAAACAGCCGATAATGTAAATACAACAAATGAGCATGTAAATATCATTCAGCGTACATCGGTAAAATTACATTCGAATTCAACGAGTGCAAATAATAATAATTCGGTAGATAATGAACTCACTCATACTTGTGCATTATGTTGTTACGATTACCCATCGGATCAATTTGATAAACTGACGTTATGTGTACATTCATATTGTAAAAATTGTCTAAAGAGTTATTTGAAATTAGAAATAACTGAAGGACGAGTGAATCTGAATTGCCCACAAGCGGATTGTACAGAAAAAATTCATCCATGTGATATTAGTCGAATATTAAGTAAAAGTCCAGAATTAATACGAAAATATGAAGAATTTATGGTTAGAAAAGTATTACAAGCAATACCAGATACAAGATGGTGTCCGTCACCAGACTGCGGGTAAGCAAATATTCTATGATATTTGAAGCCGTAACCAGCCGATTACCAAAACAAGCTTCATCTTAGAAAGAAAAATATTTCAGGAAGTTCAGGTGAACAAAAAAATTTTAATTTCCCAAATCTACGTTCGCTAATAGTTTCCCTTGTAAAACTCTCTGGTTACGGCTCTGACATTACCTTTAGATCATTGTTTTATTCTCAACAATGTTTTTTTGCAGATTCGCTGCAATAGCATCGGGCTATGCCGCATGTCCGGAAATTCAGTGTTTACGGCCAGGATGTAATACATCGTTTTGTTATCATTGCAAACAATTGTGGCATCCAAATCAAACATGTGAAGATGCTGCGAGAGAAAAATCAACATCGAACAAATTACGTTCAGGTTCATTTATAAGCATCATATCTGCTCAACAAAGTACGCTAACATTTCTTTTCTTTCACAATTCAGTTTTTGATCATCGTGAGATATAATGGGTATATACCCTCCCTTTTTATCTCAAACATCTTTGCTCTATTTTGCAAAAAATAAAATCATCTAGACAAACATCTGTAAAAACAAATTTTCGCACTTGAATCATTCACTTTTTTAAAAAGTACTGTGTATCAGCTTCGAAATGCATTTATGGGTACGTTAGTGGAAAAGTTGATCATTGTTTCTTGCACTGGTACAAAGAAAATTACGTGTTTACAGTACAAATTTTACTTTTATGTCAGCTGAATATTGACATCACATAACAAATAGTTGATGCTGTTTGCGATTTCATCGAGAAAGTACAACACCTGTAGAGCCACTGTGCTACATCATTCGCTTTCTACCACCCTCATCTCGAGTAATTAACATCACTCTTACTAGATTTTGCAAGGATAGTTTTGAGTTTTTTAGGATTTTTTTTTCGTGAAATTTACTCTTTTTCTTGCTTGCTTATCTCTTATTTGTAAGTGCTATTTACTACACCAGTATTTGTGCATTTTTAATGAGCATCTTACGGTGCTCTTGACAATGCACTACGCTTTTCTTTTCTGACATAAATGTTCAAACTAAATTCAAGTCTTGAGGCATGCTGCATTAAGGCTTTAGAATTTATATAAACAATAACATTTAATTTCTATAGCTGCCGATAAACAAAGTTTTTCTTTCCTCGTCTGACTACAGCACAGACCACTATTTCCATAGTTTACTTATTTTCAGTACTTTCCATTGCTAGCTTTTTTCTACGAGACTTTTATTTAATTAATCAAAGAAATATACTGATCTCAATCGTTGAAAAATGTTCAACCGGTAGATAATCTTTATGAGAGGAGATTATCGATAGATCATATCAGCTGGCTTTATGAACTGTTTGTATTAGTATATTAAATTATCAAGTGTTGTTCTTGTGTGATATATGACAACACTAACTTTTTGAGAAAGTATATCTCAGCTGCTTGCTTTTTTTCTCTATCTTTTTTACGTTATGTATTATTTATGAGAGTATCCATTTTTTCTAGGAGATGAAATTAAACCGTGTCCACGTTGTCAGGCATCGATATTAAAAATGGATGATGGATCATGTGTAAGTTTTCTTTTTTATCCGTCGTGTTATCAGCATGCACTTTTCACGTGTCGTTCATTTCAGAATCATATGACATGCCCGATGTGTGAATGTGAATTTTGTTGGCTTTGTATGAAAGAAATTTCAGATTTACATTATTTAAGGTAAATGTCAGTTAGCGATATTTGAGTTTGAAAAGATTATTTAAGTTAAAATGAGAGATTTTTCTTTTAGTCCATCAGGATGTACATTTTGGGGAAAGAAGCAGTGGTCACGAAAAAAAGTAATACTATGGCAATTGGCCACATTAATTGGAGCTCCCGTTGGCATCGCATTAATAGCGGGAGTAGCTGTACCAGCAATTTTAATTGGTGTGCCGATATGGACGGGAAGAAGAGTAAGAAAGCTGATTTAATTCAAAGAGAGTATGATAAAAAAATAATTTGTTCGTTTAGGTTTTCAAAAAATTCAATAAATCAGGCAATAATAAATTGAAACGAAATCTTCTTGTCACATTGGGCATTCTGGGAAGTATTGTAGCTGCACCCATTATCGCTGGTCTAGCCGTTGGTATGTTAGAAAGATGTGAGAGAATCGAAACAAACATCATCTTCTGTTTCTTTCTAGGTATTGGTGTACCTATTTTATTGGCATACGTTTATGGCGTTATTCCAATATCTTTATGTCGAACGGGCGGTTGTGCTGGTAATCGAAATGATTTGTTTGATAATAATGAATCAAGCAACGATAATATACTACCATTCAATTCACGTGATGCTGCAATAGCGAGAGGCATACTGAATGGTGAGTAAAGTGGTAGGAGATTTGTTAACTAAATTGTATGTTATCTTTATTTTTATTGTTTTAGATACACAAAGTGTTCTTACACATCCAACAATTGGTGATGGATCATTAGCAATGACAAATAGTTTGTCGAATAGTGTTAATCATCTCGTAGACGATCGCAAGTCAAAAGCCCTCACTGTTACAGCTGGTACTTCTATATGTGAGAGTCTACCCACATCTAATCGGTAATATACTAAGCTTACAAACACATTTAAGATTCAGTTTTTGTTATTCTCGGTGTTTAGACTTGAAGTACAAGCAGAAATGAATGACTGCAAAAGTTACGATATTGAAAGTATTACAATAAGTGAAAAATCATCAAAAACAATGGACAGTTTAAAAGCGTTAGCAGGTTCAATCAAGTAAGTAATTGCGATTTTATTAAGGATACGACCCCCGTCTTTTTTTGTAAAAATTTCGGATTTTGAGCTGAGCGTAGTCTAATGTAGAGGAAAGCGTGGGCAACAAAATAAGACCGCTCCCAGTACTCCACGACCTTTTTTACAAAAAATTATGGATTTTTGAAGTTTTTCCTTCAAAACCTGAAAAAAACTCAATTTTTTAGTTTCATAAACTTTTCTCTCATTTTCTGTGCAGGCAAAATGCTTCTTACACATAATCTGATAGAAGAAAGTATTCTCTTCACAATGAGACGTTTTACAGAATTTTCCGATGAGTTTTCGTGGAGATATAAGCATCGCAGCAAATGCTCTGAAAAAAGGAACCTATGTACAAAATGCGTTTTTTCTCGAAAACTATTTTTTTTGCTACCAGGCTTCATTGTACCACATTACGACCTCCCTTAAATTTCATCGGATCGAGTTCAAAATTTTACCAGAGGTACTCACAACACTATTGCAGAGGTAATTTTTGGAATTTTATTTTAGACTTTTCTTTACCGGCTTATTGGATTTCTAAAATTGTAAAACTTGGTTTTTGAGACGTTTTTCAGTATTTTCCCTATAACTCGACCAGGAAAGGTCTCAAAAAAATTTAAATCTGTGGAATGACCTTGAGTACCTCTGGTAAAATTTTGAACTCGATCGGATGAAATTTAAGGGGGGTCATAATGTGGCACAATGAAAAACCGAGTTTTCTTAAAAACTCGTGAACGACAATAGTTGAAAACTTGAAACAAAAACGAAAAAGTGCTCTATTGAGGTTCCAATCAGTTCTGAAAACATGAAGCCCTAGCGACTTTTAGTTTTTATTTCACAACATTTCTACGAAAAGTCCAAAAAGAGGGGAGGGGTACCCTTAAGCATGTCTGAAATAAGGCACAAAAGTTACTATTGATTAAAGATACATTTTTTATTTTCGTCACTTATTATGTCCTTTTAAATTAGGGATGCTTGTGCAGTACCTGGTGAATACGGTGATTGCTGTATATACGATTCAAATACTCGTAAAAGTAGTTTATTAAGTAGTGCATCTGATTATGCACGATCAATTATCAGCGAGCAACAACATCCATCTCATTCTGCTTGTCCGACAGCTAACTTAACAGCAACAATCACAGTAAATACAAATCGTGCAGGATCGCCCATTCAAAGTGAAAAAAGTGTTAGTTTTTCTGACGAAAGTATTCGATTGAAATCAAAGTAAGTAGAATGCTTTTTTAAAAAATATTACTTTATTTCATTCTATATTTATATTTTTCAAGTAAACAGTCTGATCGCTACTGAGAAACAATAGTTTTAGATTCAGATACAAACGTAAGACATAATTTAGTTAATGAGATAATTTCTTAATTAGCGTAGTTTGTGTGCGTGTGTGTAAAAGTGCTACTATACTTTGCTTTTGGTTTTAGTTAAAATAATAGCTGAAAATTGTTTCATAACGTCAATTTATCATTGTCGTGTCTTATCATCGGTGCTTTGATTTATCTTCTTTGCTTTTATGCAATTTATTTGTACATCAGAATGTGGCGCTGAGTGTTAGCTATTCACCCTATACATGTAATATACCGGATGAAAATTAAAGTAATTTTACAATTAATACATAATTTTGACATTTTTGATGTCGGTTAAATGAATGATGATAAAACATATCTTTTAAGACAACTAGACGAGATAACATTCAACGATTAACCGTGCAATATAATTACGGACTAAACCACGGTCACACATATTCCACTTGAAGCTTCTAGAACCAATAGAATGTCTATCATTTCTATTTACAAACAAACTATCTCTGGATAGCAAATAACTATGAGAGTAACTACAAATACAAACATCGTTAAAGCGTTCTAAAGTTTGAATAAATCTAGGAAGTAATATATTGATAAAATGCTAAGTTAATACATTATAAATTGTAGACCGCCAAAAATCACTTAACCTTTCATTGTTTCAAAGTTCAAAGTTTCATTGTTAACGAATTTTCATCCCATAGATTATGGACTTTTTAGTTGGAGTTTAACAGTAATTTTAGAAAACATTAGCAAGAATGTAAACAAGTCTTAGATTTGCGGAGTGTGACAATAAGCTTTATGTTCTCATTATCATAAGCCAAAAGACACTTAAATGGTCTTTTGTTTAATATGCAAGGAGACCTAAACGAACACGTTTTTATATTTAGTTATTTGTCATTTTATCTCTTCTGAAAATTGTATATTTCTGTACAGTATCGTTGTTTTAAAAAAAAACCTTTCGATAATTTCGATTGAAACAACATTAGATCGCTTTTAATGTTAGCAGACGCAATGTGTTTCTTCTTGAAAGCTTTCGTGTATGTCGAAGTTAGCTCTATGCTTTATTTCACTTTGTGCAAAACTTCAAACTATTTTTTTTATGTTTTTTCTAGCAAACTGCTTATTCTAATCTAACTACGGCAAAATGTAAACTCTTATTATTGTTTTTCTTTTATTTAGACGTCAACTATCCCAAATAGTTCATGAATCATCACTTTTGCCAAGCATGGAGACATCCTCAGCGTCTGTCATTGAAACGGTAGCATCTACAATGAATAATAATAATACAACGCCATCAGTTCTTCCAGTTACATCATTGTCAATGACTTCATCAAATTCTCTTGCTGTATCACCATCTGCTTCATCCACAATATCATCTACATTTGTTACATCGTGTTTACCATTTTTCCCATTGAAACAATACAACTTCGCCGTTTCGTCATTAAAAAATGGAGAAATTCACAATGATTAAATTGCTTGTATTGAGTTTGAGTATTTAAAGCATTTAGACTCAAATATTTTTTTTTTTTTCGAATTTGTAACAAATAAACAGTTATATGAGCGATGGTGGGATCATGGTGACGATTTTTTTTAATTTGTTAATATTTGTTGATGTTAAAGAAAGAATAATTATTCTTTCTTTTTCATGTATTATTAATTTTCTTCTGTAAGCAGGAAGAAAGTTACGTAGTAAATCGTTATATTTGTATAGTGCGTATTTATTTTGTTTTTCATATTTTGGTTTTTTAACAAATTCTAGCGCAAAAGAAACAAACAAAAATGATTTACTTTTTTCTGCTCATTTCTTTTTCTTGTTTACTTGTATTATATATTCTCGTATTTATTTATTATGTGCGCGTGTGTGTGTGTGTGGATTTGTGTGTAAGAGAAAGACTAAAGCAAGTTAACCACTTTGTTTAAGAGGATTTAACAGAGAAAAGCAACAATAAAAATAAGACGATTATTTCAAAAAAGGGTTACGATCACATATCGGCAACAAGTTGTAACTGTTTTTCCACATTGTGGAAATTTGTATTAAGTTTCTATTAGGATCAAAGGAGTATAATAATTCGTTCGATAAACGTAGGTTTTAAGATAACTAATTTAGATGTTTGATTTTGCAAGAAAACTATTGGAAATACATTTCTATAATTCTATTGGATATTTTTTCTATATATATAGACATACTCAAATTGTTTCAAATGATTCATTTGTCAGTTCAAATCAATGAAGGAACTAATTTATTTTTTATCGTTTGTGACAAAAAAAAAAATCGCACAGAGAAAGAAAAAAAAAAGTTGTTTAGAATAAAAACAAAATACAAAAAGACAGATATAGGTAAATACTCTAACATGAGTATGTGTATGTGTGTGTATATGTGTGTGTGTGGTACTTCCAAGTTTGTTTTCTTAAACGAAAAACAATATTTAATACATAATAATAGAAAAATTTGTTTGAAGATATCGTATCATCATCATGTATATACAAGTGATTGGAAGTATGTATGTGTCTATGTTAAACACGGAGAAGATAGATGGGATGATAAAAAGGCAACAAATGAAAAAACAAAAACAGTTTATGGCAGATAACAAAATAAAGCAGAGACACTTGAAAATGAACACAAGTGTCTATCAGTAACAACAGCAACATTCGCGAGTCCTGAACAACAACAAATACATTTAGACTTTCTAGAAAAATCGAACAATGGCGGGATCAATACAAGAGAAAGAAGCAGTATATAAATAGATAGGATGATTTGGAATGATACATGACATAAGATAGAGAGAGAGAAACTCGTTTAAACGGCAAACGGGTGCGCCGGTGGGATTCATTTCTGTTTACTACACTCGTTATAAGTAAAAAGCTTTGTACACGAAAAAAAGCACGATCAACAACAACAATAAGAAAAAAACACATGTATAAGCAAAACTGTTATTAAAATTGAAGCACGTCCACGCAACGGCGAGATTATCTGTTTACACTCGAGCGCTCCACAGATTCTAATAAACCAATCGACGTGTAGCTTTTGAAGAGATATGACAGCAACAAGTTTTTGTTCATTTGATATAAAAAAACAAAAAAAATCACAACAAAAAAACACAGTGCAATAATAAAAAAACAAAAAAGAAGGAAAATAAAAACACACATAAAATACACCAGAAAAACAGGCACAAACGAAAACTGAATTTTTTCCACTTTATTCAGTCAAGTTGTAAGGTCCGACACAAACTAATATACGATTGTGTTCAATAGTTTTGGTTCTATTATCGATTAAGTATAAATATATTTACATGTTTATAATAACAGAATAGGATAAAAAAGAAGCATGTTTGATTGAATATCCACACACTGTTGTCCGATGGAGTTGTACAGACATATTCAAAGAGTAAGGTAAGATTAATAAGAATAGCCGAAAACTAAAAATAGAGAAAGTAAAACTTAACCATCACTGTTATCTTGGACTACCCCCCGATGCACCAATTATATCCACTTTCAAAGATCTCAATTTTTACACTTATAAAACTATTATCATCCATAAAATGTATAACAAGTTAATTGTAGCCACCCAATAGTGGTATTATTTACGGCTACATCAATCGTGTAATCGCATCACATCAGCATCGTAGCGGATTGTACATCAACGATAGCGTTTACAAAGTTTAAGGACAATGAAACGTTTGTAAAAGACGCGATAATGAACTTTTGAGTATACATGAAGTATATAATTGAAAGATAGGAGTTTCTTGCGCTACAGTAAAAATAACCTCAAATTGTAAGGTGCAAATATAAAGTGTCTGTTTTGCAGAACTCGATATACCATACTTTTTACATGTACAGTCACAATAGAAAAATTTCATGTACTTCGTTCGCCATCTAAATGTTGCTTTGTCTGAAATCTCGCACATCGCCATCAGAGATTATAAGATCGTGAAATGCAGACTTGACACCCACATAGCATGATATCAGTGGCATAAGTGCAATAGACATTTGCCCAAGCGTCAAAAAATGCTACTTGCTCTACTGGGTCAGACAGGATGCAGCGTATGTGTTTCCTTGCTGATCACTTTCCGTTAGATCTTTTTCTACTGCTTTCCAAATTTTAGCTTTTTGGCCAAAAAAACAGCCGGAATCCGATCTTTGCATGCAGCCATCCAAAAATGGCCGCCTTCAAGAATATATTTCTGAAGGCGTAGAATGAACTTGCATAAAAATCTTGCTCTTTTCTTTTGTTTGTTTTGAACGGCAGAATCGAAAAAAAGAATAAAGGTGGCAATGATGTAATTCAAAGCCGAAAACATTTTCTGACGAAAAGCGAATAAAAGCAAATAAAATTCATTCTTTTCTGCACTTCAACACGAGACAACAATTAAAATGAAGAAACTTGTCATCAATGAAGAACCTTCTGCATAGTTCAAGGTTTTTTGATTGAAATTAAGATTTTTAAAACTTTCACGATAACTCAAAATTCCAACGATATTCGAAATGTCGTACTTGATTAAAGTGACTGTCGCACACACAACCAAATTTTTGAGGATCTTCTACAGTAGATAACTCATTGAAAAAAATAATAAAATAAAACTTACATTTCTAACAAAGTAAACCAATCACTGTTAAATCTAGGAGAAACCTGTGGTCTGATTAGAAGAACCATCTAAAAGAGGAAAAAAAGTGTAGAGATAATGAAAGAAATGTGACGATAAAATTTCAACGCTTAGAAAAAGATTCTGGTCAACTTAATCCCGATTATCGAACAATACTTTTCTCGATAGAACAAAGGTCTTAATATCAATCCTTACCAAAAACCCCCACGACTGAATTGGCTGACGTACGTCCAGTGTTTGTGGTATTTAACATTAACATCGATGAAGGATTATTTGGATTAAAATTCGAGGACGGTACTGAACAGACTGGTCTCGTATTCGGTGATGGTAACATCATACCGTATGATGAATTTTGTTGGTGTTTACAAAACAATGAGGAAACGCCACTATACTTTGTTTGCCCAAGCGGAGAAGCTAATAAAAGATTTCCGCCTTGTTGTGGATCGACTAATGCATTATTATTGGGTAGTAACGTACGAATATAATCAAGCGACGGTGGTGTATTCATTGACATTGTGGATGATGGAGGTGACATATGCATACCATTTAATTTTGTTTTATAAATGGGATGTTGTTGTTGATCAGGATAGGAGAGCCATACATCGTTATTTAACAGATCATTATTACAATTCATATCGTTATTGTTCGTATAATTTGCCGAAGTTGAACGGGACAAATTCTGTTTGCCTAAAAGTACATATAAAAACAGTATGTATAAATAAACCCTATTTCAATTTGAAAATAGTTTACATACGTGCGAGTTCAGCATTATTCATATACGAGCCCATATTAGTAGTGACGTTGTTTTGCCTCATCGAGCATGGACTTGTTTGTGATGGCTGGCTATTATTTCTAACATAAACACCTGTTGCATTCTGGTTATTTGGATGAGAGGAGTTATATGTTGGCATTGGCATTGTTTTTTGTTGGTTTTGTTGTGTGTGAGAAGGAAGCATATTATGTTGCTGTAAATGAGGATGTAACGGATGATGAAACTGTTGCTGTTGTTGTTGGGGATGGGGAGAGTGATAGCTTGGTGTACTTCCTATCTGCATTGGTCGTCCACTAACCGATAAATCATCTGATGTTGTTTGATGTTGTGTGGGTGATAGAGAATTCGTTCGTTTGTGAATATATTGAAATTTTTGATTTGTTCCTGCTGTTGATAATGGCCTGGTGAATGTTGGTGAGAGTGCTGAATTCTGTTGTGGACAAACGGTTTTAATATCATTTGTTGTTGTTCGTTGAGTATGTTGATGCTGACCATGAATTGCTCCTGAGTTAGTTGGATATGATACTGTTCCTGATTTGTTGTTCGAATTAATATACTGATCAATGTTCGTAGAAGATGACGATTGATTACAAGTATCCGATAATAGTGTATTATTATTGTTATTATTATAAATTGCTGTATCGGAAGTAGACGCCTGAACCATTGCTTTTGTAGATAATTTTGAATCACTAGCAGTTGTAATTTGTTGGGCATTTGAATCGGATGCTTTCGTCCGCTTTCTTCGCTTTGTTGTTGTAGACGGGTCCCTTGTACGGCGACGTTGAGTCGGTTGTTGATCTGTTCCTTTTCTTCGTCCGGTTGAGATTGTGTCATTGCTGACGCCCAGATATGGCAATTCTGTCGTTGAGGAAGTCGCCGATGGTGTAGAAAGTGAGTGATGTAAATTGTCACATAATAATCCAACAATATTTTTTGAGGTAGGAGAAAATTTTCGTTGTGAATCAATACCTAAAAAAGTAAATAAATAGTGCATAGAAATAGGCACGCTTTCATGCATCCTGAGAGCGCTGAATAAGATAATTGGTTTTTAGAACTAGCATTGTAGGTAGTTGCTTCGCCAAGTAACCAAATAACTTACTGTTCGTATTTGTTGTATTATCATTTTGTTTCAATGAAATAGCGGATGAATGACCAATTTCAACAGACAATATGCCCAGTTCTTTCAGACGTTTATTTCCTTGAATAGCGAGCAATTTTAGGCGATCAGCAGCTTCTTTGGGAATGTCGAATGTGACTTTCACACTGTTCCAAGGTTCAATTTTCTTCAGTTCGAAATGTTGATGGCGACCTGAAACCAAAAAAAGAGTCAAACATATATATATATCAGTTAGAATTATAAAATGTTCACATTACCAGTATGCAAAATATGCTGCAATTTATCTTTGATATCATATAATTTTTGCTTCAATGTGGGATCAAGAAAGTTTCCTTCGCATGTTAAACTAATTTCAACGATTTCGTGATTTGGTGGCATAGCTTTTTGTCATCTCTAGAAGAAAATGTGAAAATGGAACATGAGATAATGATCCATATCACCTTGAAAATATTGTACCTTTTCATCGCACACATCACGTCATAAGCGGAAAAAAACAAAATTTTTATCTAAAAAATAAGGATAAAGGAACATACATATGTCTTACAAGAGAAAGTCATGGACTAAGTAATGTATGGTGAATTGAAGTACGACGGTATGGAAAACTAAAAGGAAAATACAAATTGGGAAACGTCATTTTATGAAGAAAAATAGAAGACGAACTGGAAAAACAAACATGAGACCTTTGAGCCTCTCAACTCAATAAAATAATGAAAGCAGCTTTCTAGAGCGTGAATCCTAAACACTACGCTATAGAGCAGATGCCCTCTTTCTTATTTTTATTGAAATGACACTTGAATGATCAACATCAACTAAAATGGTATCATGCAGTACGAACTCCGAATCGGAAATGGAGTAATGCATAGATTGTAGCGCCAGAAAAGTAAAGCTACTTGCAGTATAAAGCTGTAACAAACAAGATGAGTTTGTATTTCCATCACCTTTGTATCTAATATGGGACATCACACTTACTGTTGAATAATAAAACACCGTTCTAATAAATTGGCTTCAACTGAGAGATTAATCACAGAGGTGATCAATTTTCAAACCTAACCGAAAAATCTCAAGGTTCGTTAGTATGAAAAATATACTCAGTCTTTGAAACATCGAGTTTCTTCCCAGTTTTACTAAAATTTTCTGTTAATTAGCACGTTAATTAATTGAGATTGTGAGAGTATAGTAATTCATTCACTAGGACTAATTTTCGAATTTTAATTGGTTAGGAGAAATAAAAGAAGACTTCGTCAGCGAACGGATTAAAATGGAGTATAGAGACCTCTTCACATTCGCTTTTTCTGATCAGGAATGTAAACATGATTTTTTTTGTTCGATTGTTTGCCTTCGGAATCTTTTTCCGAAGAGAAGCCACTTAAAAGATTACTTTTTCATGTTTATTTCTTCTTTTTCAATAGTTTTCATGCAACTCTACAAACCTTCTTTCGCTTTTAAAAATACTTAGAAATAACGAGTATTTTGCATTGTGCTCTTTGTTAAAGTTCGTTTCCACTTTTTTCATCCAGCTCACTGTATGAAATATATCGCTTTCCTGACTTGAAGCAATGTCAGTAAGCACCATCTAGTCATAGACGCTATGCACTTTTTCTATTCGTTCGAACTTGACACAAAGGCGCACTGTATGGGTTACCAATAAATGTATCGCATTTTTTGTACTTAGTGACAATCGATGAGACAAGGGAAGCTACGGTTAGTTTGCATTGTTCTTTTTTTATCTCGTCCAGCTTAAAAACCGGATTGTCTTTAATGTAGAAAGTGTAGTTGAAATATCTCGCAGTTTGTCAAAAGTTTGAAACTGTGAGACTGCATTTCAAAATTTACTGGAATATGTTGATTTGTTCAGATTTCATGGCATCGCGAAATGACCAAACGCTGTATGTACAAAAGTCTGTGTGGAATCGCCGACAATTTAAACAATCAAAATCGGCTTTGAAAGCGGCTAAACGTCTTATCATTACTAGTATTTTAAGTGAGTTCTTTTTTCGAGTATCAAGAAATAGTTTTCTAAAAATCTGGTTTTCTGTCTATGATTAGATGAAATTGGAAAAGAAACGAAAGATCTTCGACAAAGAAATAGTGAAATACGACATGAAATTGATCGTCATGATTGTCAATTGAAAAGACATCAAGAAAAATTAGAAATACTTGATAACATGACACAATTAGCATCACAATCATTAGAGACTTATTTTGATAAAGTAAGTCAAACAAACAAAAAAAAAGAAATCCATCTCGTATTCATTTTTAGAGGATGGAGAATTTACGTACATTTGTTGATAAACGGCGTGCAGAAATAATCGAAGCTGTTCAAGAAGAAGCTGATCATTGGAAAGAAATTCATGCATTATTAAATCAGTAAGAACATTGTTTTAGTATTCTAAAGAGATTAGTGAGTCGTTCTTTGATTACTTGATGTATACAGTTTTATCGTGTACTAAAAAAAGTAAGTCTATTTGTTAAAAAGTTATTTTAATTATACTTATTAAGAAAACTACTCATACCTGGAGATGTGCGTTCGTATAAAACTCTACCACGCGCAGTTAAACAAAGTCCATCCGAAGATTTACATGCAATTGACGAGGAAGAAGATGAAGATAATGTGTCACAACTACTCGTAAGTATTTCTGTTAGCCATCTCTTAGAATTATTTTTTATTTGGAGCATTTTTTAGAATTCACAAACTCTTACACCATTACTAAATCGTACATTAAGAAGTAAGTGTGTGCAGTAATCAAACTATGAAAGAACTCATCGTCCATTTTTTATTCATTTAGAAACACGTTTAAGATTATCAAAATTGGCCACGGAACAATTACCACAATTGAATATCAGTGAATCAATCACTGATCAATCATTATTGGGAAACGACTCACCTTCAACAACCATTATCGAGGAAAATGAACTACAGGAAAACCAAATAAGTTCTCATGAAAATTTAGTGATGTCAAAAGTTGAGAATGAGCGCTATAGTATTTGTAATAACAACTTGAATGAAGAATCGCCCATGAATACAAATAATCATTCAGAAATACAACAAGAGCCATTATCAACAGTTTCTACATCGTCATCGGTTAAGGATAAAACATTTTTTATTAAATCAGTGATAGACAAAGATGAAACCGAAGAAGAGCAGAACGATGATACAATTCAAAACAAAACTACGCTAGAGCTGGATGAATGTTCGAATCCATGTGATAAAAATGATAGACAATCATTATTATTAACTGCCGACAGATCAATTCGTATTCATGTATCAGAAACTCCCCCAGTTCAAAGTGATAATGTTAAGCAAGAAAAATCGAATCATTTATTCTTCGATTCGTTATCGTCTCAAAACGATAAAAGTATACATAGTAATAACACTGAAGCAGATGAAACATTAAAGGAACCAATACCATTCAATGATCAATCAGCCAAAAATGATCAAGCTGTTGATGTTGATAATGGTAACGAATATTTAATAGAAAATCACCCTATTCCTCTAGAAAATCTTGAAAAAATAGTTATTAAACAAGAATTTGATGATAAAAACTGGATTTTACCCACTCGAAGAAAGTCATCCTATGGTATATTGAATTTTGTGTTACCATTTTGTTCCAATAATTATGTTTTCAATAATTATAGGTGTGAATTTTGTTAAAACAGAATTTGAAAGAGAAAACGAAGATAGTCTTGAGGATCAACAAGAAATGACAAGCAGAAGACCAAATAATAAACTTGGTAAAACGTTTTTAATCACAATCGAGACAGATGAATCTGACGAATCTGAATACTTGAGACCAACAATATCGGAAGAAAAACGAAGAGCCACTATTAAGCCATCCATCGTAGAATGTAAGTACTTTCATTTAATATAAAAATTGGTACCTTTTCACTATGCATTTGGACTATTTTAGCCTCTTCTCATCAAACTGATTTGGTACTTGTAACAAATGGTAAAAATGCAACGTTAGAAGAGTGAGTATGCAAATTTTTGTTGCTAATAAATGAAAAAATACAAATATTTTCAGACAAAAAAGCAAAGAAAGTATGTCGATGGAAAATCAGAAAGTTTCTGAAGAAGAACAACAACAGCAAAATATATTCTCCGATCGTCGTCAAACAAGACCATCAACAGCGCTCAAAGTCAGAACGGATGATAGTGAAACGATAAAGCCATCTGTCAATAAAAGAAAAACATTTAAAAGTCCACCGCATATTCAAGATATTTTTCCAGATAAGAGAAGAACACGACGTACCGTCCGACCAATCGATAATAGTGACAATGGTTTGTCATCTCTTTTTGAGTCAGTTGTATTTCTTATCTGCTTTAAATTTCTAGAAAATGTGGCACCAGCACCACAAACCGACACAAAAGTACGTTATCAAACACGATATTCTACTAGGCGAATGCAAATCAACACTAGTAGTGAAAATATTGATCAAATAACAACAACAACAACAAAAACAGAAACATCTCGTAGACAAACAAGAAGAACCGAACAAATCAAAACGCCAGCAAAACTACGTTTACGATCAACATCACGAGGAAAGAGAAATGAAGATAGTAGTAGCGATGAGGAACAAAATTCGAATGAAGCGACAATAGCAAATTCGGTATGTGAGATGTGATGTATAGATCTCTCGTTTAAAAGTACTTTTAAACATTTTCTAAAGGGCCGACTTTTGTACTAATTTTAAATGTTTTAGAATTCACAAAAAAGAAGAAAAAAAACAACGAAAACTCAGAAATGATGGATTAGCGATAATAAATGAACGCTAGTTCTTTCTTTTTCCTATTGTACAGCTGTCATAGTTTTTTTTTGTTCTCTGTATAATTTTTCTCAAAACTATTTGTTAAAAACATAATAGAAATTGCAAACTCTTTCGATAAAATGAATTAGTTCTCTTTCGTTTTTCTACTTACAATGTACTAAGATTTTTGCTTAGATTTTTTTTGTATTCATTTCTTTCTTAGAAAGATACTTTGAATTTTCACTAACATGAGCGACATAGCTGATCATCTGGAAACTACAAGCATTTTGAAAAAAAAGTGCTATATTTTACAAGAGCTTTCTGGTAGACGAGAAGGTATGATCATGTCGCCATGTAGTATAAAATCAATTCTTAGACTTGAATGTCAGTTATTCCCATGTACTATTAACGAAATATAGTTTAGCTGAATTGGATCCTTTTCGTTTTGTTACCATGTAATGTAATATTCAGGATCCTCGCTTTGAGATACATCGATTGTAATTCCAATTTTTTATTAATCTCGTGTATTAAATATAAAAGTGGTAAAAATATAGAAGAAACAACTTTTACACAAGAGAAGAATTTATCTCGAATATGAATAGGAAAAAAAGTGTCAGTTGTACACAAAATAAAAGTGGATGAGATTTTATTTCTTAATTGGCGTAGTTCTCTAGGTGATTAATGTTGCTTGTGTTGGTTGATGTTTTTCCGTTAAAGCTCGTGATTCGTGTAGAAAAACGGCAAACGACACACCCTAAAATAAAAGAAATTTTTTTCTTAAACCATACTGGTTAATATTAGCACGTAAGATAACAGTTCATGTAGAATCCTCACTTCTCTCACAAGATATGAAACTGATGTTTTCAAAATGCTCATCTTATTTATGCTAATCAAATAATTTGTACACCTTTCTATGCATAAACTCAATTTGTTCACTGCTGCATTTTTACGTTACGATCGTTTCTTAATGGAATGCTTTATGGCTGGATTTTTTTGTATAAAAATCTATCTAATGCCAAAGGCGGTTAGTTGTAATAATAAATAACAAAATGAGCACTTTGAAAAGATGTTTTAAGTTACAAAACTTAAAACATAAAATAAAGCCGTTAATTAGCACATCCATATATTCATTCTCAATATCAATTTTATGCGAAATGTTACCTGTTCGACTGCAGCTCGGACGAATCCTCGATTTGCTGTCATTGTTATCGCTTTTATCGTATCACCACTTCCAAAAATTATTTTTGTTCTAAAATAATACAGAAAGTTTAGATTAGACAATAAAAAATATAAGACTTAAACTATAAATGATTACCTAGTTTTTATTCTGACACTATCTTGTAAAGCCATCGCGCGCTCTGATGGACAATCGGGTATTAAAGTTATCTAAATATAACGAAAAAAAAACTCTACTAGTAAAAAAAATCGTGTTATAATAATGAGAAATCGAACTTTTTCTAGTAATTCTGTGACACGTTTTTTCTCATTTGGTCCTCCTATTATTCGTATAATACCATTAAATTCATCGTAGGCTGTTTTACATATGTACAACTCTTTTCCTAGAAATACAGACATGTTTTACATTCATTAAAAAATATCTACTTATTGAAGAATACCTTTCATATAATTTTCTAATAATGGTAATAAACGTCGACATCGTTCTGATTCAGCTGGTAATTCTAACCAACGATTTTCAAATTTATACACATGACCACCATGTGTCAATTCAGAGGCTAGACATATCAACGTACTAACATCCAAATTAAGTTTCGTTGTGCTAGCTTCATTCAATTTGAGTTTAGACATTGTTGAATTTAAATCAATAGGAAAATCGACTTTATTTTTATCCGATTCGATGTTAACCTCTTCTTCTTCTTCTTCTTCTTCACCTTCGTCACTATTACCACTATCGTCATGGAAAAGTTGGAGTCTCCTCTCTATCTCATCACTTGTAGTTACGATTTCTCCCTAAAACAGTAACATTGTGATTTCAATTTAATTTTAGAAGTTATGTCTTACTTTAACTGTAATACCATTATTTGTTAAAAATTCTGCTAATGGTAATGTCACCCCTTGAACAAAATAAAAGACGATTTCCGGTGTTTGATAGTTAATCGGATTATCTTTTGCTGTTTCGAGATATTGATTCATAGGATTAATAACGCTTCGTATACCATATAGACCATTCCCTTAAAATAAAAGTATTGATTATAATTATATTTGTTCACTCTTCAAACAATATACCTCGCCATATGAGATGTAATGCTTGAGCATTGCGTGCAATGACTTTCATCCATGATCGCGATTCATTATAAAGAATATCACAAATAAGTAGTTGATTTGTACGATTTTTAAAGGGCACTAAAATCTATTCACATATATATAGATACACTTGCTTAGGAAACAACAAGTATAAAAGAAATGCTTACACCATCGATTCGATCGAGTCCAATTATTTCGACTTGTTCAATAATTGCTTTTAAATGTGTTAAATTTGAACTTCTTATGTGATTTTCATTTGCAACACGTCGTCCATCACAAAGCTAAACAGAGTAAATGAATATCAACATTTAGAACATAATTATTGATATACGAACAGATTTGAGAAACTTGTTTTCAGCTTGAAATTTTCGTTCTAATTTCGCCATTCCAGGTATTGAATGCATAGTATGACATTTGTCTATACAAACATGAACTTCAGAAATAAGTTTATCTAATTCAATACTAATCTTATCCTTCTTAGAATCAACCATCTATAAAAAGAAATAATCATGAGTAATACAAAATATTCCACATGTGAGCTGAATAGAAGAGCATATTTTTGCGACTATAAACAAAGAAATTTGAGTAGTTTTAGTTCTCTGCGGCTCAAATCGCTGGACTGAACATTTAATAAGAGACGATCTCGGTATTGAAGCCAAATATTCACCATTTGGAAGAGAAGTTTTTATCCAATAGTTTTCAAATGAAAACTCATTTACAATAACCATATATGTTTGGAAACGAAAGTGCAAGATAGTTATTCATGGTACTCAAAGATGAAGAGTAAAAGAATGGTTTAAAATTAGTTTTACATGATATGTCTGTATGATAAATGAATGTTTAAAAACAACAGCAACGACAATTATTACAATCATTTTAATAAAAATTAGTTCAATTATAAATTCTCGCAAGAAGTATTATCCTTTATTTAAATAAGTTTACAGGATTAAAATATCTATTTGTAACTCTATTTTGTATCAGCTAATTCTAAGTTTCAATAAGTATTATCATCACAGAATCCGGTAAGAATTTTAATAGAAATGACTTCACGATTTCGATTATTAACCTCAACTTTGTTTAGCTGATTAAATTCGTTTTTACCACCACTATTAGTTACAGAATAGCTTAAATCGTAAAAAATTCGAACTGGTTTCCACTACCGGTGCAGTGACTAGTCTAGAAAGCGGTTGTAAAACAAATTTATTGACTGAAATAACATTCGACATTATACTTAAGAATGAATATCTCCTTTTACGTAAGCGTCAACAGAGTTTAACTGAATACATCGAGCAGAATACAAATTCGACAAATACACTTGTCAAGAATATTCGACGATTAACAATATATTAAATAAAAAAATTCTTTGGTTAATTGTATTAAATTTATCGATTATAAGAAGATATCATCCAAGAATTCCCGTTGTGCCTAAGAGATGTGTATGGTAAACAACAAAAATTTAGTTACACAAAGTGGCAATACAATTGAACAGAATTTTAACAGAGTACTAAAAAACAAGAATTAATTCGAAGTAGTCCCGAACAATTTTAGTGTTAATATGAAACTGAAATAATCATTATTGAATATTTTTGAAGATAGTGATAATGATTAATTGTACGTGTACAACATTGATTGCAATAAGAATTCTAACGATGCGACAAAAAACATTTTTACGAAGAAGCGTATGAGAAGAACAATTGGGTGAATATTTATAAAAACTATTAGAAAATATGTACCTTTTCTTTATAAGATATTGTTAAAAAACAAAGTATATCTTGTGTTAGTCAAACGAACAAACTAGTCGTACTGTAAATCTAATTTTATTTCAGCTTGGAAAAGTTTAATGAAATTTCTCGTATTTTCTTAATTTCTTGTTATTTTTCAGAGAAACAAACAACGACTGACCTTCTCGGAATACATTTTGCTTAAATTAAAGATAAAAAATGGTAACAAGATTTACTGTTGATAAATAATTGATAACAGAAGAATATCTAGAGTAAAAAATTTATAACTGCTTTGGAAGATTGTAGATGTTTGTTCTCATAAAACATGACTTTGTATGATCAGAATACATTGAATGATGACTAACCTAGAAATAAAACATATGCAAAAATAAGAATCTGACGCCAGATTAGAAAAATGTTTCACATAGATGTTGATGTTATTTCTGTCAAGCTGTAACATGATAAACAGAATAAAAACTGGTTATTTACATACTTGATTAAACCATCGACAAAGATTCAAAAATTGCGCTTTATCTTGAAATGGTAATTGTGTCTAAAATTACAATAGAGCTTAACTAATAAGTCAGAGATAAAGGTAATTTTACTCACAATGATATTTCGAATAGAATAATAGATAAATTGATCGACGATTGATAATTCTTGTTTATTAGTCGAGCAAAAGTATGAATGAGATGTTAGAAATGAATTAAGATGCTAAAATTGAAGAGACAATGATAGGATGTTTGTAACATCAATTATACGAATTGATCTCACCTTCAGTACAATTTTCTGCTGATCATCCTTATCAAGTTTATAATTTGAGAAATAAACAAGCCAAGATTTTAATAATTCACTTTCTTCAATTGACATTTCTGAATAAAAATAAACGCAAAGGTTTTGGAGACCATTTTATCTGTCAGAAATTTCGTTTTATTTGAAAAGAATATCGCAAACTCATGTCACATTAGAGAGATGTAAAATCGGATTTACCGCTTTGAGAGTCAATGGTATGAAACACCTCTTCAACAATACTTCACTCTTCTTACTTTCAACTAGTGTTCCATTTAAAATATTATTTGCAATAGCAATTGTACCAATCAATGATTTTTCTTTGTCTTCAGGTAACTAGAAAATAATACTGTAATGATTATCACATACATTTTCATTTTTTCGTAACACGTTCTCTTTCCAGTTGTTGTCCGTGATGTTTAATCCAAAACAGCGTCAATGATATTTTCACGCAAATGAAGGTTTACAAAAACTATCGGATAGCCTCGAACAACAAAAACCATCATAGTCACTCTAGCATCTATTGTTACATTCGAAAATCAGACCATTGCAAACAACCGTTCAATTACTATAAATAAGTACCTTCCATTGCTGATTTGCATGACTGGGAGCACTTTTCGTTGTTACACTCAAAATTTGTTGAACTTCGGTCTCAGATAAAGTCATTTTGTGATCTAAAACAAAATAATAAGAATAAGGAATACTACTATAGATAGGTGAATTTGATAACACTCAATCGCACTCTCAAGAATAAGTAACGCTGAGGAGTCCGATATCCAATGACCGCTAAAGAGATGATTCCAGTTCATGATCAGGGTGGCTAACGTCAAATAAGTAATGGCATGGGAGGTTTATTGATGCACAACACTAATACTGATAGCAGTCTACAGATGACTTTCTTTATGAGAAATTTTCAGTTGATTGCATCATTCCCCAAAACAATTACATTAAAATTTATTCACTGAACATGTGTCATCAAGCCTTGTATATGATAGGCGCACAGTGTTAGGAACAACGTGGATACACGTTTATACGGGCGGTTTATACAGGCTCAAATTTCTTTACGTGTCTTTTGCACAATAGTGTATCTTAATGTAACCTAAAATTCTAAACTTTTTTTTTCCATTCATCCATTCTATTCGTTCTGATTTTAATAACATCCCACGGCAGGTTATTGATGTAGAGAGGAACCAATTACATTCAACACAAAGGGAGCGTTTGCTGAGGTCGAGATAAATGTGCAATAATTTTTCTTCCGACAATCGTGACTGTCAACGTATTTTAAGCTTGAAAGGTTTTGATGGTCGTGATTGTCGTTAATCATATTGGGTGCAACGTTTTGAAAATAGATGAGGCTCAAAATATTTTCTTCTCCTTTTTTCATCGAATTTTTACCAAAATGTCGAGCAGAATAAGAGTTTATCTTATTTAAATGCACGTAAAACAACACACAGAGGCGGCAA
>CAJNOQ010001938.1:0-27368 GCA_905250885.1 Didymodactylos carnosus | reverse complement strand
AGTCTTCATGTTTAAGATGACTTTTATGAATGGATTATTGAGTAGCTTTGTCTACCTAAAATATATCTTTTATCCAACTTCTTCCGTATTTTTGTTGTCTAGAACCTCTCTTTTCGCTGGAAAAAAGACTGTAAACTGATGCTTTTGACCTGCAATACAGATGGAGGAAAAACGGGAAAAATATCTGCACCACTGGTTACAAATTAAAACAAGTAAATCAGTTCTTCTCTAATGAGATGAGCATGGTGGTGCATCTGATGTTAAAGTATCGACGGTCTCGAAGAACAGAAATCAGAACATAGTTGATTAGCTATGCATAATCAAGTATCAAATACGATATTTTAATAGTTTTACGAGTACCTATACTTAAACTAGACAGTTGATCGTTCCCTACCATCATATTATTTGGATTAGGCATAGAGTGAAGATCTATTTTCAAGATTTTTCAATATTTTTAAAGAATTTTTAAACACAAAATCCCGTTTGGTTATAGACTAAATAAAGTTGTTGTGTATATGCAATACAAGGAATTCACATTACATGTTTGTGCACAACCGATTTGTGATGAAACTGAGATTGTATTTATTAACTCAATTGGATCAGCAGGTGCAAGTGATGTACCAAAATCGCCAATACGCGACTAGAATTGTGAATAAATCAGATGGATGAAGAGGAACCATCGAAGAATATACTGTGGTATAATTGAGTATCTTAGTGTTTTCATGTGAAAGTTTCTCTTTCTTCGAATATTCCTTCGTGTTCAATATTAGATATTTGAATAAAATTTGTTATCTTTTTCTTCACAGTATCAAGGTGAAAAGTTCTTTTTCAGATCTACATCAAATTTTCTCGAACTATACTGCTGATTGAGGTTGTGAATTTCACAAGAGAAATAAAAGAAAATGAATAATTTCAATGTCCAAAAGGTGTTTCATAAGAAAGCAGAAAGAAGAATTGTTTGCCACTAAATGCACGATGTTGTGTCCTCCTAATCGGGTTTTAACCCGATACCATATATATAAAAGACAATATTTCCTCTTTTGAAAAAACAGTGAACTGTTAGGCTAGAATGCTTGATGGTTAAGACATGCAAACATTAAGTAGTTGCACATGAACGTATGTCAGCATTTGAACGTATGTTATGACGTGAATATTGTAACAATGTATTTCTTAAACATGGTGAAATATCGACAGACATTGAATATACAATTACTTTACAGATATTTTAATATACGAATTTTTTATATTCCCTATTTATGCTTTAAAATTCCTTAGAGAGAGAAGTGCTCGAAATGGCATGTGTCGTGTTTTTCTGACGTAAACAAAAAATCATTTAGAAGAATTCTGCAAGGGTAAGTTTTGCTTAACCTTATTAATAACGATGGCATTAATATGTGTTTGTTTGGGTTTCATCGTAATATTTATTCACAGTCAGAAAATTGTTAGAAACGGCATGAAAGGTGTGATTAGTATCATCTGATAGATTCCACGTGAACTAATCGTTATCAAAATCAGGTCAGTCTTTATTTTGACATTTAGAAGGAATACCGACATCGCTTGCTAGTTCTCAAATATATGATCCACCAACGGACCAATGGAACACCACTGCAAGCATGGCAACAGCACGTGATGCTCATACTGCAACCCTGCTCAATTCGGGCAAAGTTCTTGTCACTGGTGGTGGAGGATCGTCAGGCCAGCTTGCGAGTTGTGAAATATACTATCCTTGAATCTTCTATTGTCAGCGGAAAAGGAAGTGCTGCGCCTTCTTACTCTTCTCTTTGGGGTTAATAGCTTCAAGCTGTATTGCAGTTCATAAGTATCAGTTTACAGTCTTTTTCCCAGCGGAAAGAGAGGTTCTAGACAACAAAAATACGGAAGAAGTTGGATAAAAGATATATTTTAGGTAGACAAAGCTACTCAATAATCCATTCATAAAAGTCATCTTCAACATGAAGACTGCAGAAACAGATTTGCGCAGTTTCTTGTTCCTGTTAAGCATTTCCCGGACTTATTGTGATTCGTGTTTTATGTATAAGGGAGAACAATGATCCCGTGATCAGTGTGAAAGACTATGCATAATCCAGTATCAAATACGATATTTTAATAGTTTCAAGGAAACTTTTCTTTGAATTAATCATACATAGTCTGATGCATCTCGTCGAGCTGATCACGAATATCACGTTTTTTCTTCTATTGAACTACATCTTCAGGGAGAAAAACTCCGATTACCAAGAATGTTGCAAAGACCCCAAACTTTTTTGTTTTCAGGAAAAACACCATAACGTTTTTCGCTTTAGTCATGTAACTATGGAGCTACTATTTTCCGATTTCTTATGAAAAACTGGTTCTAGGGATGATGTTTGCAAGTCCTTAAATTCAAAAGACAAATTCTCGTGTACGTCAAAACGTATTTGAGTCAAAAAACCATAACCGAAATTTGCGGAACTAACACAGATTTGTGAAGAGAGTGTAGACCTAATATATGCATCTTGTCAGAATCGCCAGAAGCCTAGCTTCAAAGTTACGAAAAGATCTTTTAAAAATCGCTTTTCGTTGCTGAGAAAATTCTTTTTTTAAATTCGAGACGCACATGTCGGAATTCTGCCCGGAATTCTCAATTGTCGCAGTAAAAATATCATATTCGGAATCAGAATAAAAAACTGAGTCAAATGATGTGTATTTCTTATCTTATCCAATTACTTTCATTTTTTTCGAAATTTTTGGTTGATTTTCGAGTCGATTGCAGAATCGGCTCTACAAAACAGTATATTCAAAAACTTTTACAAAATAATTATATTGTTTAGAAAAAAATATGGTTATTTTATTTCAAAAAAGCATCAGTTAACTAAACAGTTAACCATAATTAACTGGTCATTAAACTGATCCTATTCTTTTGATCTAAAGATAATATAAAGTTTTTGAATATACTATTTTGAAGAACAGATTCATGCGTTACAATTTTATATCATCAAAAATTTCTTATAAATAATATTGTCGTACTATCCACTTTCAAAAATACAGGAACAGCAGAGGATTGTTCTCCTCGGAAAAACAGGAAAGTCAATAAATCTTTTTAGAAATACAGGAAATAAGCGAATACAGAAAATAACAAGTGAGATTTATTACAATGTGTCAAATAATGTATTGCTAGACATAAACTGAAAATTAACTTGATTTATTTAAAAAATGTTATACAGCATTCAACCATAGTTAAAGATAATCGTTGATATCAAGCTTATATCGCTTTTTATTTATCCGTCCAGTATTATTATTGTTGTGTCCTTCCACCTTACTCTTTTTCTATACGTACAACAACTAGAGGTGGATGGGCTAGCCTTTTTTGGTCTCAATTTCGTAGAAAATTGTTTGATTCCGATGACAAATTTGACCATAGAACACGAAAAAATCTTTCGCCACTAGTGGAATGTTTAATGCGGCTTTTTGCTGTTGTACTGCGTTGTAGAGCTTTGTACGGCCTTGCATGAATAAATTTGAGAGAAAAACGAGTTTGAAACTCACATTAGAACTTGATTATACAATAAAAGTTTTACTTTTACGGGAGCAGTTTTTTTTGTGCCTGATTCCGGTCCCGTCCCGCGTATGTCTAGCGGATGGGTCGTCTAATCCCATCCCATTGACGTCTCTGGTACTTAGAGTGCATTTTTATTTAAAAACTAAATTACTAGCCATTTCAAGTTAAAAGGCAAAAAAGAAGATTTTTTAAAAATGCTTCAGAAAAATTTAATTTTGATAACTCTTTAGAAACTGGTTCGACAACCTATATCTTTCAATAGTCAGGATAGTATTGATAGTTAGTCAAAAGTGTCATCTAACATGAAGTTTTCTTTAAATTTAATTCATCTAACAATCATGAGACAAGAAGTTAGAAACACGGCTCAATTTGACGACTTTTGGAATCTAACGATTCACTAGAACCATCTATTTTGAACTATTTGCTCTTTTAAATGCAACATAGAAAGTATTGAACATAAACAATTCTATATGATTTCTAACTAACAATAATCTATCATTAGTACACTAGTGAAGATTTAGACGTAAAGAAAGCACCATTTTGTTTGTTAAATTTGAGAAAATCGTTCATCAATCAAATCAATATAAGTTTGGAGAAGTCAGATTTTATTCAAGCAGTTTTTATTCGTGATCGTAAGTTTTTGTTAAGCATTGGACACTCACTATTGTTAAAATAAGAAAAGAAAATTAGAAAAAATGGATTAATAGAGTAGTTCAAAAGTTATTTAACTGAAAGGACAAATCAAATATTAGTTGGAGAATCAACTTCCTTCAGTCGTTCAATTGAAAGTGTTTTTCAGTGCCTCTAGCATTTTTAACATATATTGATAGCATTGAGCTTGATATTAATAGTATGATAAAATTATTTACATACATTATTTTAATTGACACCAACTCAGTTCGTTTATAAATGATCAACATATTAAATCATATAAAAAAGTGTGAAAAATAGCAAGTGAGAAAACGCATCACTTCACTTCCACTTCACTTGAACTAAACTGGAAGTGACTTTGAAGTGTTCATGAAGTGAACTTGTGAAGTGGAGTTGAAGAACATAAAGATGAGTAAAAAATACATTAGAGACATGTTAGCCAATATATTTTTGCTTATCGTGGAGACAAGCAAAGTTTAAGCGCTAGAGATTTATTAAGGGTACCCCCTCCTTTTTTGCAGAAAAATTTCATTTTAAGCTGAACATAGTCTAATATAGAGAAACGTCTGGGCTATAAAATGAGACTACTTCCAACTCTACATGATCTACTGTGAAAAAATTATGAGGTTTTTTCGTCAAAGCCTCGAAAATCTCAATTTTTTAGTTTCGTAAATTTTTCTCTCCTTTCCTATATATTCGAAATTCTTTTTATACGTAGCACGATAGAAGGAAGTGTGCTCTTCAAAATGAGACGTCTTCCAGAATTTTCCGATGAGTTTTCATGGAGATATACGCATCATCGCAAATGCACTAAGAAACAGAACCCTATCTCAGGATGTAAATTTTTCTTAAGCGTTTTCGATTTCAACTTTCGGTACATAGGGGCACATCTGTAGACTCAGTTTTTAATGGTGATCGCGAATATAACTTTTATTTTGAAGAGACAATTAATTTTCAATATAAAAATTTAAATTTAAAATTTTTAAAGCTTTAATTTCAATTTACTGATCTGCTAGTTTGGTCAAAAAATTTCAAACTTATACCAGTTCTCTACAAAATGATTCATTTTGTTTTGAGACTTGTTTCTCAGTCGAGATACCGTGGCTGCTTTAACTTTTCAACTTCCGCCTTGGTTTAAAACCTTCTGGAAGTTTCCTGAACCCTAGTTTTAAATGAAATCATACCAGAATGTGTAGAGCTACGTAGAATATAAATCTGAAGTTTTCTGAACATGGTTTAGTGCAATGGTGTTACAAAAAAGTGTGTCACAGCGTCACGATAATAAAACGCATTTTCTGTCTTTCTAAAAGAGTCTGGGGAAAGTGTTTTTGCGGTTGAATAGCCCATCCAATTCACTACAAAATGTGGTGTTTGGAAAAAATTTTCTATCACTTTCTTCTTTGAGAACTATTTATCATTTTGCAAACTGTGAAGAATTTAGGGCATCACGGCCCGAAAAATTTATCTGGATGCTCTGAACCTGAAGCAAATTTGCTGATTTTTTCAGCATAGACAGAGTTAGATGAGGCGCGGAGAATGGAACAAGAACCAGCTCTATAGCTATTTTTGTGTGGTTGAGAAAAATAACAATTATGGTTTGAAAGACGTCACATTTGAACAAGCCGTGAGTTTTATGCGACGTTCATGTGACGTTCATGTGACGTTCATGTGACGTCAAGTGTGTTTCATCTCAAGTGAATGTGAAGTAAATTGAAGTGAAAGCGGTGCCTTTCCCCCGAGAATAAATATTGTAAAGCCATTCTTTTTTTCTACTACATTAACACAAATACTCGCTCGAAAACTTTCTCCATTTCTTCTTGATCATCCACCTTAAATAATGTCCAACAAAGAAACTAGTATCATTCGTTTTGATAAAAAATAAGAATAAAATAAAAATTTCATTTTTTCATAAAGAAAGCGTTAGATGGAAGAGCAAACGACAGAATATTCTCAACTGATCGCATTCAAACGGATCTTTGAGAACCCACTATAAATCGCATGCTGCGTTTTCCATGGAAGAAATTTTTAGAACCACAAAACAAGTTTTCAATGAATCATCAAAAATTTACTATCTGATTTCTTATAGAAATATAGTTTTACAGCTATTTTTATAGTAAACACTACACGGAACAGATAAGTATTTGTTCATCATGCAATTTCAAATGACCAATTTTTGTAGAAATCTACTTGAAAAAGTCGGATCGGTCGAAATTGGTAATAACGGGTACACTCTAAAAAATAATGCGACGTAGGATCAAAATAAGTCGCATTAATGTGTCTTATTTTCACAGAATAAGGCACTTTAATGCGACTTAATTTGACTATAGTCCAGATAAAATTACCGGTTTTTGATAAGCTTCTTTCTCAAATTAGACTCGAGCAGACAGTTTGATTCTGATGCTAAAAGATAGAGAATTTTGTGTAGATTTTATTGATATGTTCTTTTTTAAATAAGTATCTACCATTCTTTTGTAACACTAAAAGTATTGGATGCCACGAAAATATCACTTGCTCAACTATAAAATCGGAAACGTGTGAAAATCAATTTTGCCCAGTTAAATTGAGTGCAAAAATTCCTTTCTTGTAGTAAGAGACGTAGAATTTTTTTTTGGTGTATCTCATGGTGTGTTGGATTTGATAATCTTAGTTGCTTCTCCTTCGAAAACTACAAAACATCAAAAAGACGTTCACGGACCACGCCATCCTACTTTTCTTTAGCAATTTTCTCATACCTTGACTTTACAAAAATTATCCTTTTTTATGTAAACAGATGCAGAATTTAAAGCTCTACAAAATGTTCTTCTTTATAGGGTCAGTCCTCTTTTCTAACCGAATGACGAAGTTGAAATGTGTTCGTTGGCATGAAAGTGCGCCAAAAATAGATAATTAGGCATATTTTATAGGCGATTTTCAACAGAGTAAAACTCAGTTCAATCCAAATTTGGTTTTGTGTCTGAAAAACAAATACATTTCTTTACTTTTTCATAGTGTGTTTGAATAGCGTATAGAAAATTATTTAGCAAATAAAAATGACATTTTATTCCAGTCAAGTGCTGAGTAAATGATGTTTTTGTGGCATCGAATACCTTTAATGCTACAAAAGAATGGTAGATGTTTATTTAAAAAAGAACATATCAATAAAGTCAATATAAAATTCTTTATCTTTTATCACCAGAACCAAACTTTCTGATCGAGTTTAACTTGAGAAAAATTAAACTTAATCTGGACCACCCGTTAGTATTCGTAATCAACATAAAAAGAATCCCTATAATCAAGTTGATTTTAAGGAAAAACGCGAGAAGAATACTTGAGAATGTTCTCTCATAATATCTATTATCTATTCTATCATGTCTATTGCATATAATGAATTTACTTGACCTAATAATTGTACTCTCTTTCTCTATTTATGTGGGGAAAAATTTCATTTTATTTATAAAAAAAATATAAATTTTGATTAAAAAAATAAATAAATTTTATTTATATATTAAATATTAAAATCAATATTAATATCCTATTTTCAAGTAGCTATTTATTAGAAACTTACAAGAATAGTTCTACTGTAGAAAATGTATGAATAAAAAACAAAACAAAAAAAATTACATAGAACATCTTTCATAAGTTTAATTGAATGTATATATTTATTCTTTTTCCGTATACTCTATAATGAATAGACTATACATAAATGATGATCATCTATCATATCAAACTCAAGTATGTGTGTAATACATATATGGATTATTGGTTTTCTTCTCTTTTTTTTTTTTTTGTTTTTTTTTCTTTTTCTATTTCTAATTCATTTCTATGTCTATTTTTTTTTCGAATGATCTATCTCTTTCGATTTATTGTCAACAATTTAGTTTCTTTTTCTCTCTTGCTTAACATTATTGAAAAAGGCATACAAAATACTGAAGCAGAAGATAATAAAATAATGTTACAAAATGGGAAAAACAACGTATAATGGAGAATTAAGTTAATTAATTCTATTGGTATGTCTTTTTTTTTTGATTGTTGTTTCACACTATGATGAATCTTTCTTGAAATAAGATGATATTATCATCGTATATTCTATACCATGTTCTACATTTACATAAATTCGAGAATAAAATATAAGATATTTAAGTTCTCTTTTCGTTGTATGTCAGTGAAAAGAATTTTTCTTTCTAATTTTTTGTTAGTGTAAAGTGGAAGGAGACAAAATGGTCAAAAAAGAAAAGAAAAAAAACAGATACCATTTTAAGCTAATATTTCTTCAATCTTTTTTAGACGATCCTACGGCTCAAAATCATGACTTACATACACCTGTTAAGTAGTAACCGAATAATTTTTACTTTGAATATCATTTAGATGATTTAGTAGATTTTGAGTTTAATTCTTACGCATGAATTATCAATTCACGTTAATATTCATTTTGAAAATTGTCAAAAAATGTATTTAACACTTCTAAAAGATCTAAATCCTTAGACTGAAATTTTGAATCACTGTTTATGGGGAAATTTTCTTGAAGTTTTCGCGATGGTGGGATTATGCAGTTACAACATCAAATGCGTAGTTACGTGTGAACTTTCTACAATTTCACACACGTTTACAAGTGAGAATTTCTTTTCACACATGCCCACACCATTCTATGACGTTCACGGGTGCCATTTTATATACTAAAATTTAGCCAATGGGATGGCACTTATTAGAAGAAATAAATGAAAATAACTCTAGTATCATGAAAAACCGTCAATTTTTCATGCATTTTTGTCAACACACGTATAATTATAATGCTAATTTGAATTCGGATAACTGGTAAGGATAGGAGCTCTTCATCATTTTCTCCAAAGATATCGAATTAAGGGGATGAGCTCTCGGAAAAAACTTTTTTATCTTACATCCGATTTTGATGGCGCTTCCAGTGACTAATGCTTACTGTCCTGCCAGCTTATGTTAAGAATTCGAAATTGAAACGATGAAGCGCTGCCGAGTTATTCCGTGACAAGGGGCAAAATGGGGCTCTTAGCAATAACGTAAAGGCTTTTTTGTTGGAAGGTGCAAAAAGTTGCGAGAGGTCTCAAATGAAAACAGACACCTAAATCTAAAATTTGATCCACGGCGATTTTTGAATTTCACTTTTGTTCATTCCCTACACGTATTTTAAGTCAAACCTCTAAAAATAACCCTAGTTGGGCGGAGTATTTGTCACTTATCTCCACACAAATAATCAAAAATCAACTGTGGATCAAACTTTAGATAAATGTCTTAGGTTCAAAATAAAAAAAGAATGAAGGTTTTACGACGAATCGTCTAGGAGTTGGTACAGCTTTACTGCGCCAAAATCATATTCTAAGCAATGACGTCATCACTTCATTAATTATAGTTCACCGCCTCCGTATGCTTACTTCAGTTTCGAAGGTTTCGAAGAAAGCATCAAATTCCTGAGAAGGGTGGAAGGCAGCCCTTAAGCTAATGAGTATCAGTTAGCAAAAAGAATGACAATAGTAAAAGTTAAATAAACAGTGGCAAAAGTTTTCTAAAATTGCAGAAATTTCTCACCTTTAAATAAAGCAGATGATCTTTTTTGCAAAAAAAGAAAAAAAAATTCAATATCGTAGAAAACCACCAAATATTCTTCTCTCGCCCGCTATTTTCGCCCACATCTATGATCAAAAAACTGTATTCGACAAGTAGAAAAAGGATATTTTATACTGTTATGTATTAGAATAGTGATCTGAATGAGAGATAATACAGAAAATCTCTTATTTATTTCTTCAAATATAATTAAGCAAGTATAAAAAAGATATTATTTTGATTTTTTTCATATTCTTGCGATATGTATTCATTCTATTACTTTTCTGTGTTTATCATGTATATACACTTATAAAGCTAGAAGTGTCAGATAACACACAAGTATCTTCTTTTACAAAAAAATAACATTAAGAAGCCTTATAACAACAAATTGAATACCCATTATTTATCATCATATTCGTATTATAACGTTGTTTGAGTGTATACTCAAGTTTTACTAACATTAGTTGATTAATAAGATATCAACAGTTAAAGTTAAATTTGAAATATTAAAATCAAAATGAGAAATCATAATATCGACTATTTTTTTACAAAATTCGAGTAATTTTAGATAATTGACATTGACGTTTGTTAAATGTTTTTTTTGTCTTATTCAAACGAGATCTATTTATAAAATGCGAAATTTCCTATAGAATTATCAAAGAATAAATGATAATAAAAATATAAAACTTATCGATTAGATTCTGTAGACTAACAGTTGTGTTAGAATGAAAATATTAAAAATAGAAAGAAATTTAGCTTCATATAATAACATCGGAACATGAGAATAAAAACATTGATATTCTAACAGACTTTTTAGAGCATATGTGAATTGTAGATATGAATGAGATCTACTTTTCATCATAATACTTTTTTTGGCCTATTTTTTTACTGATTATTTCTAAATATTTTTTTTGTAAAAGAGAAAAATGTTTTGAATGTTAATCTATACTCTACATTCTACAGTAAATAATCTAATTTTCTTTGATATGAAATGACAGAATAATAATCATTGGATAATGTCACGTTTATTTAACAGTAAAAGTTAGATGACAGAATAATGTGAGTATAAACTAACATTTTTTTTTTTTTATTTAAAAAATGACATGAAATAAATATAATAAATTTATGTATTTTGATTTTACAATCATTAATTGTCATTGTATTGATTTTACTATACATATTCGTATTCATTTAATGAAATTTTATTTCAAAAAAATTACTTTTTGATTGTTTAATGAATATTCATTTTGACAAGAAGAGAGAGTTCTAATTGTTCTTTTGAGAGATATTTTAAAAGATTATATATTTGGTATTTATCATATTAAACTGTATTATTTGAACACTATATAACATTTTGTTATCTTAGAATAAGAGAAAAAATATTTTATTATAGTATTCTAAATTGAAACTATCAAAAATATTATCACACTCCTACTACTTTTTATATTTAAAAAAAATTATGAAAATTTTAATAAAAAAGATGAAGTTAAAGGGAGTAATATAATAGAAAATTCTTCTCAAATACAAGTTTTCTATATTTTTATGTCAAAATTCTCACTTTTAATAGGACATCTGTTGTTTTTTATACGCTATATGCAATTTTAAAACAAAAAAAACAAAAAACTCAAAGTAATCAGAATAATTGGCAAAAACTCATAAAATAATGGTAATTATAATTAAAATTTTCTGACATTCAGAAAAAAAAAACAACAACCTGAAAATAGTCCCATGTGTCTCATTGTAAAAGATTCTTTCTTTTGTAGTAACACAACAGAAGATGTAAGTTTGACATTTTATCAACTTTTCGAAGTTATAACCGTCATGCTATGACCATGTCAAATTTTGGTTTTATACGACTATACGATTTACTTTCCATTGATTATTTTCTATTTTAATTAGGTTATTTTTTTCCATAGAAAAGAATAGAAAAATATGATTTTTGTCTATATAGATAGGATTTACTTTCTATTGATTATTTTGACGAGAAGAGAAATAATAAATAAGATTTATTTTCCAAAAAGAATATCATTAAGAAAAACGAGATCTATTCATTGTTTTGATGAGCATTGAAAATATCCCATACTCAACACCTTTCAGGAAAGCGGGAAATATCAATATGATCAACATGAGAATATTGCTATAATTTCATTAAATATTCAACCGTTATTACTTTATTTTTATCGACATTTTGGGGAGTGAGTATTCCCATATCATCAATTTGATTATCAATGGTTATCAATTTACCAGCAATCCATACGATAAAAAGTATCTTACGAAAACAAACGTCATAGAACTCGTCCATCACTTCCTCGATCAATTGAACAACTTCCATTTCGATTATCAAACATTTATTACAAGCCAACAAAAAGATGAATTGTTTTTTTTTGCTCTACAATGGATTACTTGGTGATATTCGTTCACTCATTTTTTTCATCGTATAATAATATTGTTTATGTATGACAACAAGAAAATTGGTATAGTGTGATGGTATATTTTATATATATCTATCAATTTTTTTTATCAAATGTATTCCGTTCATGCATATTATAATGGACTGTCGATACTATTCGTTTTCACATTACTTGCAAGGTAAACTCGAAAAAATCCAAATATTCAATGGTTTATTGATTATTATCATAATACATATGGATCATTTAGTCGAGTTTCATCACATATATATATATAATCATTATTGTAATATAACGCCAAAAATAATTAATTATTTATAAGGTCGATATTCTCGAATGAAAACGTATGTAAATTCTCTACATCCAAATATTTATGTTGTTATTGATTTATTACAAATAGAACAATCATTAGCATCAATTTCAAGATTGTGAGATGGTGTTGAAGTATCAACTCCAGAATGTCGAAAAAAATAAAGTAATAACGGATAAATACTTAATGAAATTATGGCAACATTCTCATGTCGGTCATACTGATATTCCAGCTTTCTTGAAAGATGCTGGTATGAGACATTTTTTTTTTAACTTTAACTCTCATCTCTTCAGTCAAAATGGCACTGAAATCGGGTTACCCCATTGTATCTGTGTCCAAAGGTATCGAGACAATGAGCATTAGATAGTTTGTCCAAGACTATCACGCGACCGCCATTGCCGAGATTCAAACTTCGTATATTTGAAGTACGTTGTCTGCCCACTCGTTGACTGAGTCACACTGCTCAAATGACGAGATATTTTCAATGCCCATCAAAACATTGAACAGACCTCTTTTTACCCTGTCTGGCAGCTATAGCTCGAACAGAGGTTAAGCTATTAGTATATGTGATCTTTTATAAATGTGCCAAGATAAATTTAAATATGCTTTGTCACGCACACTTCTCTATCAATGGTACATTTGATCAAGATGGTTCCTTCACATTTTATGTTCAGTATATTGTGTAGATGTACCCTTTCATCAGACAAAAATTTAACTGATCTGTATTTGTTAAGCTATTTTGGAAATAGCATATTTTTTTCCGTATGTTTTGAAATCTATTTATCTTATGACTCATACGCGCACAGTAAATAATTAAAATAGATATAATGAAAGAGGGCGATCAGGTTTGAGTATGAATCATTATGAAATCTTGAAACAGGGACTGATCTACCCAAGATCTTGTTTCTTAGTGATATTCTTCTTTGGAAAATAAATCTTATTTATTATTTCTCTTCTCGTCAAAAAAATCAATGAAAAGTAAATCCTATCTATACAGGCATAAATTATATTTTTCTTTTCTTTCCTGTGGAAAAAAAAACCTAATTAAAATAGAAAACACTCAACCGAAAATAAATCGTGTAAATTATTTTTGCAATCTTTTTTTTTTTTTGACATTTTATTAAGGGTAGTCTAACACTGTAAATTCCAATATTGAGTTTAACATACTACGATGCAAGATCTCCTATCCTCTAACCAATTGAGACTATTATCAGCACTCCAGGATGAACTATCAAATTTATATGACATTTTCGACATTTACAACAAAAAATTAAAGAAAAACAAAACAAATTCTTTAGATTCATTAACTTTTTTTTATGGTCATTAAACAACTGATGTCCGTTCTAGCCGATAGGACTTTCTTAAACCAGATTACTGAAGCTCTCTAATAAACGAATTATCATACAGTCTGTTTGTAGAACACACTAAGTTTCCAATATATTCAAATTTTCAGACCTGTCAAACAAGTTTTTCATACAATTGCATAGATTTCATCAATTGACTTCTACGCTGTTGTGTTTAACTTGTACAATTCTTGTTAAAGTAAAATTTGTATAATTGTGTAAAAACTTACTCTATACAAGTATTGAAAATTCTACAAACTGCTTGTATCAGAATTTTTGAGTAGTACTCTAGACATCTGGTTTCTGTTGACTCATCTGCTATAAAGAAGACACTTGAAATGATTTCCTCATGAGATGTGACTTCGAATTAAAAAACTTTCAGAATGGGAAAACTTGGGGTTTTTTCTGAAGATTAAAGAAAGGTGTGATTAAAAAAATCCAGTTCAACTGAATAAAGTTAATTGAGTTCGAATGAAAAAGCCTAGGGGGAGAAAACGGATTTGAGAATTTTGAAGATTTCAAAAGATTTGGAGAGATTTTAGAGATTCAAATCAGATTTTATTTGAAGATTTGAAAGATTTGGATTGATTTGCAAATATTTGAATTGATTTAAATTGATTTGAATCAACTTGATTTGAAAGATCTGAAAGATTTGGATTAATTCAAATCAGTATTCTCCCCCTTGGAAAAAGCACGATTATAACTCAAAAACCTGAAACAAAAACGAAAATAGTACCATATTGAGTGCAATTCTTACGAGTTACTTTAATTTTGTTATTTCTTCTTTTTTATTACAAAAAGCCACAAAAATGAGTAGAGGAGTATTTTAACTATTAATTTTAATAAAGTATATCCAATAGGGTGAATTGTAACGAGAATCTTTTTCTTTTTCTTTAAAAAATCGACTTTTCTCCTGTTATAAAACGTCAAAACATATCTTAAAAAGTGATAAAAGATCATTTTTCAAAAGATATATATTCAATGATTTCATCGTACTCTTGGTTCTTTTCTCAAAAAACAAATGTTTTAATATGTATTGCCATCGCTATACCCAAGGTCATTTGTCTTTATTTTCCTTATATATATATATATATATGATTATATATATAGACACACACTGAGAAAAGAAGCCAATTGATTATGCATGTATGTTGAGCTATCATAACTAAAAGATATCTAATAGAGAAGTAATTGTGTTTGAATTCATCATCGGAAAAAAGAAAAAGCGGAAAAGGATGGAATAGAATGATAATCATAAATCATCTTTAACACATATGGAATTTAAAGGCAGAGAACCGGATAAGAAAACAAATACAACAAGAACAAAAAAAAGAAAGTTTTTTTTTTTTTCTTTTTTCTTTTAGTTTTTTATTCATCTCGCTGTCAGCACATAAAAAAATAGAAACACAAATGACTAACACCTGTTCTAGATGACAAACAATAATTGATTCTCTATCTTCTTCTCTCTCTCTCTCTCTCTATTCAGGTGAGGAACAACTGGAAATCATTCAATTATATGTGTACAGTACATATTTTTCGCTCTTATTCATCTAATCTATCATCATATACTATCGAATAATTTAAAACGATCAATTATATATCTATAGAGGGAAAATAAAATAATTGTTATAATATATATATATATATGTAGAGAGAGAGATGTGTTTTTATTTATCGAATTTATTAAGTGTAATAAAATGTTTTTATTAAATATAAATAATGCAATGTTAACATGAACTATTTAACGGTAAATACAATTGAATGGCGTCATTTAACATTAGCCATTATTCTATTTTGTCTATGTATAATGACAATATTTGGTAATTTATTAGTTATAAAAGCTGTATTTCATGAAAATCAATTACATTCTTCTACTTATTATTATGTTGTATCATTAGCATTTGCTGATTTACTTGTGGGATGTATTGTTATACCATTTGCACTTACTTTTGAAATTACAAATGGTTATTGGATACTTGGACGATTAATGTGTGATTTTTGGCATGCCATGGATATATTTGCATCAACAGCATCTATTCTAGCATTATGTGTTATTGCATTAGATCGATATATTGCCATAACAAATCCAATATTATATCCAAATTCATTAATATCAAGAAAATGGAATTATATGATTTTTGCTATTTGGACATGTTCAGCGATACTCTCATTTCCAACAATTGCCTATTGGGGATCAACTAAAAAAACAGTCATAGGTATGAAAAATTATTGTTATTTAAATATTTTTATTTCTTTTTTTGTTAATGTTTTTTTTTTAGTATCTACAACTCCATCTTTATCATTCAATAAACTTCTAGATAATACTTCAAAATTACTAACTAGTAGTAGTAGTAGTAGTAGTAGTCGCTGTGATTTTCCGTCAGATCCCTATTATATATTATTTTCATCGATGGTTTCATTTTATTTACCATTATTTGTTATGGTATTTGTTTATGCACGAATATTTTGTGAAGCAAATCGACAAATGCTTGCACTTCGTTCCGGTTTTAAATCTATGAACAATAGTCTAATCAATTATAAATCAACATCAACAATAATACCAAAATTTAGTTTAAAACAAACAGTAGTACGAAAAGAAAATTCTGATAAAAATAATAATAATACAAAACCAATAATATCATTAATACAGGAGAATGATGATGAATTATATGAAAATTACAATTTAGTTGAACAACAACAACAACAACAACAATCACAGCAAAAATCATCTGAAATATTGACACTTCGAATACATCGTGGAAAATATCAGCCACAAAAACCAATACAATTATCATCGTCATCATCATCATCAACAACTATTAATATTCATTCTAGACCCATTCGAGAACATCATTCTCATATATTTTCAAATTTAATATTAAATCGTTTTATACGTACACCAAAAAATCTTGGTAAAAAATTTTCTAAATTTTCTCGTGAACAAAAAGCAGCAAAAGTATTAGGAATTGTTATGGGTGTATTTGTTGCATGTTGGCTACCATTTTTTGCTTATTTAGTATTAAGTGGCGTATTTCTTATTCGTTCATCAAATCACGAATTATTATTTAAAATATTTACATGGTTAGGTTATACAAATTCAGCTTTAAATTTTTTACTTTATGCTTTAACATCTCGTGAATTTCGTCAAGCATTTATTAAATTATTATGTAAACAACGATTTCAACGTAAACAACAGAGACGTCTTGATATTAAACGATTAAAATGGAATATTAATAGTGCAAATCCAGCTTATTTATCAGCATCAACCATTATTAATCTACAACCTAATCACCAACTGCGATAATAAATACATTGTTTTGTTTTTTGTTGTAAATAATAAAAAAAGAAAAATAATATTTATAAAAACAAAATTTTTACGGTTACTAACTAAATCACACGTAAAAATGTGTGCTTAATACAAGGATAGTCTAATTAAGAGCAAGTTTTTTTACTTTAGAGGAATGATGCAGAGATCCTTGAACTCTAGTGAATGATCTAACTCCAAGATACGAGAATAATTAATTAGGTATCGTCGATAATGTCATAAACATCGGAGAAATTTTTATTTAATTGGCTAAATTAGTACTCTTTAGGTTTCCAAGTACTTGAGGTATGCTGCTGTCATACTTTTATATATTCAAGGTGATTTTTGAATCGACTGTCTGCCAGTGTCGCGATAGAGCAGGGATGGCAGATTACAAAAAATGAAGTATACATTTTTTTGTTTAATACTAGGTTAATTATGTCCTTTCTAAATACGAGATGTCTTATTAGCGATGTATGCATGTATTTCACGTATTTTATAACAAATTCAATTATATTCACATTTACATCAAAATAAACAACGTGGATTTCCACTAAAAAATATTTAGTTTTTGAGATCAATATATGCGCCCAATTATTTTGTAAAAGTTATATCCATCGCTCTGAATCTTATGATAATGTCTGTTCTCCATTTGAAATTTTAAAAATCTGATGAAAACTTACTCTCGATAAAATTTTATTTTAAACTACATTTTAAACTATTTACATGCAAAATCGAAAATTTGTCTCTCATTCAAAGTCGGTTGAAAATATTTTAAACTTTTAAAATATACTTGATTTTTGCTGCTTTATCTGATGCTCCTGTTCAGAGTATGAAAAGAACCTATGCTATGTGTAGTTCTAATGATTTTTAGAAAACTCTTCAAGACATAAAATATATTCTGTGAGTTTTAAGGTAGTTGTAAGGTTTTAAGAAGGTATGCCACCGCTAAAATAAAGTATATTTTAAAATTCTTGAGTATTTTTAACCGATTTTGAGTGAGATATGAATTTTTCGGTTTTTCATGAAAATAGTTTAAAATGAGTTATTTCGTCCAAAATAGATTTTGACAGATTTTTAAAATTTTAAATGGAAACAGACATTGTCGTGAATAGAAGGGGCCGCATAAGGTTGATAATCGACCTACTTCCTTTTTTGTCTAGAACTGATTCTGTAAATCGTAAAACATCAGTTGGTTTTAAGTGATTTCGCGTACTTTTGGTAACCAAAATCCGCGTACTTCTTCATCGATAGCTCACTCAAAGACCAACTATAGATTACGCAAAATGTAGTTTTCTCATGTTTCTTTCAGGTAGAGTACAAAGTAAATATATCATTGGATAGCCGCTAAACTTTTACAGAACGTGTGTAACATACAAGGGGGAAACAGCAGATTTTGTGACGTTTGTAATCTGGGCTCCGTCCACAGGCAATCAATTTTTTTCAAATTTTATTGTACCCCTGAGCCTCCTTGGTATTCTTCGTGACTTCGCTGAACCGGAACAATTTTCCTGACTGTTGTTGAATTTTCCCGCGTTTTTTTCGCTTAGCTTCATTTTCAGTCATTTTTACAGATTTTCGGGATTTCATCGAAATCTAATCTGTTTCTCCGATTTTTTCTTGTACCCAGGGATTTCTCGAACTTTGAGAAGTTTCAATACGACTTTCCAGGCTTCTTAGGCTCGTTGACGGATCACATATCTCACCACTAGCAAGATAGCTGAGCAAGGTATTCCTACCATCAGTGATAAGAACTTTGCCCGTGTTGAGCACGGTTGCAGTATGACAGGCACGTACTGTTGCCATGCTTGCAGTAAGATTCCACTGACCTTAAGGGAAAAAGATTACAGCAGGAATTATAGTATTCTACCTGTGGTAGTGGTGGTATAAACCAACTTCAATTCAAAGGTCACTCCATTGATCTGAGAGGCTGGCAAATAGTAACTCCTTAGGAATTCGATAAAAGTCACGTACTGTCAACTTATTGCTTATGCTGCTTGCTGTGTCTCATTACTGATGACGAATTCTAGTTCTGTCCGTCAGGTAAGGTTCGGTTGAGTCGTCTTCTCTATAGATCGTAACCTCTGGGTCGGGTGAGGTTGGGTTGCCGTGTGTGTCTAGTAGTGTCTGACTACTGTTTAATAGGTCTGTATCTCTAGGTCGGGTAAGGTTAGGTTGCCATGTCTGTAGTCAATATTTATCAGTAAATGTGTGAGCCGGGTGAGGTTGGGTTGTCTGTGTTTCTAGTAGTGTCTGACTACTGTTTAACCGGTCTATATCTCCGGGTCGGGTAAGGTTGGGTTATGATGTCTGTAGTTAACATATATTTCCATGAAATTCTGGGTTGGGTTAGGTTGAGTTGTCATGTGTGTCTTACATTGTTTCACTAGTGATCATTAGTTCTGTATCTCTAAATTTGGAATGTACGTTATGTTTGTGTATGACTTTGTTCAGTTTTGTGAAAAATTAATTTTCTCACAGATACCAGTGTTTTATCGCGTATTTCTGATTAGCTACTTTTCCACACTAGTTAAGCTTAGTATTAAATTATTGTATGTTATCAGACAGAACATGTTTTGAAGTATATATAGCGCTATTTCAATCGATGACAGGTCGGCTTTCGTTTTTTCATGTCCGCCTGGATACACACTGTGCGAGAGATGTAGAACTGATGACCAGTAGTGAGACACGCCATGTCTGGGCATGTGTGTTGCTATTGGTTTTATGGTCCACTAAGCGGCTTCAATGTTCTATCTGATGCAATAAAATAATTTGATAAATTAGCGATAAAACACTGGTATCTGTGTGAAACTTAATTTTTGAAAGTAATTTTTGACAAAACTGAACAAAGTCATACACAAACACAATATATATTCCAGATCTGCACACCGTCCGCTATCTATCTGTGAGAATATTTCTTAATTTGGATTGATGAGTTTCGAGGAACAGCATAAAAGTTTTTTCTAACTGATTTTCCGAAGGGCCATGTTTAGTGGAATGAGGCCGCGAAAGTTAGCGAAGGTCGAAACGTTGCCAAAATTATTCTCTATCTACACTTTCCCATCCCTGTTACTGCAAGCATTCCCGGACTGCACAGTGGATTTTCTCAAAAGCCTCGCTTTTTCCGCTGTTTCCCAATTTACTCGGCTCAGAAGCACTTTATTTTCACATTGCAAGACACACATGCTAACCCAACCTGACCTAACCCACTCATATACAGTTGTTGCTCACTAGTAAGACAGTGCAAGACACACATGACAGCTCAATCCAACCCTACCCTGAGATTTAGTGATATATGTTGACTACAGATAGGATAACCCAACCTAACCCAACCCACACATATACAGTTGTTGATCACTAGTAAGACGGTGCAAGACACACATGACAAATCAACCCAACCCGACCCTGAGATTTAGTGATATATGTTGGCTACAGATAGGATAACCCAACCTAACCCAACCCACACATATACAGTTGTTGATCACTAGTAAGACAGTGGAAGACACACATGACAACTCAACCCAACTCGGAGATTTAGTGATATATCTTGTCTATAGATAGGATAACCCAACCTGACCCAACCCACACATATACAGTTGTTGATCACTAGTAAGACAGTGGAAGACACACATGACAACTCAATCCAACCCGACCCTGAGATTTAGTGATATATGTTGGCTACATACATGATAACCCAACCTGACCCAACCACACATATACAGTTGTTGATCACTAGTAACACACTGCAAGACACACATGACAGCTCAACGTAACTCGGAGATTTAGTGATATATGTTGTCTACAGATAGGACAACCCAACCTAACCCGACCCACTCATATACAGTTGTTGATCACTAGTAAGACGGTGGAAGACACACATGAGAACTCAATCCAACCCGACCCTGAGATTTAGTGATATATGTTGGCTACATACATGATAACCCAACCTGACCCAACCCACACATATACAGTTGTTGATCGCTAGTAAGACAGTGGAAGACACACATGACAACTCAACCCAACTCGGAGATTTAGTGATATATGTTGTCTACAGATAGGACAACCCAACCTAACCCGACCCAGAGATGTAGCGATGTTGATCACTAGCGAAACACACCTACATAGACATGACGACTTAACCTAACCCGCACGCTATAAGGGGCTGAGACGTTCTTGGAACTGATAAGTGCCTTCCTGTTGTCAAAACTCTTAAGGAGTCACTATTTGCCATCCTCTGATTGATCTTCACCCATGCAGCTTCAAAAGCTAAGACTTAACTGTTTAAAGATAATAAATAAAACTCATTACTCGTTATTATTGTTCAACTAGCCACCGTTGATGAGTAATTTAAGTAATTTCGCGTACTTTTGGTAACTAAAATCCGCGTACTTCTTCATCAATAGCTCAGTCCTCAAAGATCAGCTATAGATTACCTAAAATGTATTTTTCTCATGTTTCTTTCAGGTAGGCCACAAAGTAAATATATCACTGGATAACCCCTCAAATTTTACAGAGCGTGTGTAACATAACACTTAATCGCAGTGCTTTTATAGCAGTAGGGCGCTTAGAATAATCCTTCGTATACAATATAGTAGACAGTCTTTACTTGTACAGCCTCTTTTCCTAGCAAATAAGAAAACATACATCTTCCAATAGAAAAAGAAATTAGTACAAATTGGTAATTTCGGTTCAAGATCGATGAGATCAGAAGTAAACCGACTGGAGAAAACTGTGACATACTTCCAGTTTTTACTATTTCTTACACTAGTAAAGAAGCAAATACATTTTGTGTCATATACCATTTTAAAGCTCGTCGAATTTCCTACAAATTATGCTATGTACGATATCTTGATCAATAGGTTCAGTCTCTGTAGTTCAGGCATGGTATCAGTTTTGCAGGGAGTTCCAAGACTGATATAAAGTGACCTCTGATAACCTCTAAAGTAAATGAAAACATCGATTATCCATCCTACTAAATTTATTTTGCATATATTTCGAACTAATGTTGCTATGTTACGGTTTTCATCTGATAGGTAAGTTAATTTCCTTGAATTGTATATCATTCCTCGAACAGATAGTTTGCTGGATAGGTGGCGGACCCACTAGGCTGGGTAAGGCTCAAGCCTTACCCCAACTTTGCTCTCTTAGGCTCAGTCTTACCCCGTTCAAAAGATAAATATCAGTTTTCCACTAGGAATTTTTCATTGATCATACATTTAGTGCGTGACTTCTTTTCTTTTTGTCTTTTTCTGTTGCCACATATACAGTTTAGTTTTGCGGCTGAGTATTTTGTTTGACTCAGTAAATTTTTGAAAAGTGAGCCTTACCCCATATGAAAACGTTCCGCCGCCTCTGGTTTGCTAACAACTTTCCTTTTTGCCGGCAGACATTTTGTCGACAAGCACATAGTCGACAGATATTTTGTCGGCATATGTTTGTCGGCTGCTTTTTCTCGACAATTCATTCTGAAGCTTGACTGGGTAAAATTAGAATTCCAAGTTTGACTCAGTCACGCCAAATTGGAATTAGAATGGGAAGAACAGAGATCACGGTACGAGAAAATTTGATGTAGATCTGAAAAAGAACTTTTCAGCTTGATACTGTGAAGAAAAAGATAACAAATTTTATTCAAAAATCTAGTATTGACAACGAAGGAACATTCGAAGAAAGAGAAACTTTCACATGAAAACACTTAGATACTCAGTTATACCACAGTATTTCTTCGATGGTTTCCTTCATCCATCTGATTTATTCACAATTCCAGTCGCGTATTCACATTGGCGATTTTGGTACATCATTTGCACCTGCTGATCCAATTGAGTTAATAAATACAATCTCGGTTTCATCACAAATCGGTTGTGCATAAACATGTAATGTGAATTCCTTGTGTCGGACGTTCGATTATGATACATTATCTAAACGATGTCGACTATTTGAAGGTGAAATCACAACTGGTCAAGTGAATAGATCAGCAGCTATCCCATCAACATCAAGAGTTAGTAGTATTGCATATACACAACAACTTTATTTAGTCTATAACCAAACATGTAATCAATGTCACATAAATCGATATTTATTATGTATTAATAATACTAGTCAATGTCCCCCACATACATATTGGAATGGATCGATGTGTTTAAATCAAGGATACAACGGTTCATCATGTCAAAATGATGAATGGTGTAGAAATGATAAAAATATAACATGTTCTTCATCTCATTTATGTGGTGAGTGTATACATTGATTTATTTTCTATTACTATCATCTAACAGATTCCACGTGAACAAATCGTTGTCAAAATCAGGTCAGTCTTTATTTTGACATCTAGAAGGAATACCGACGTCATCAACGGTGGCTAGTTCAACAATAATAACAAGTAATGAGTTTTATTTATTATCTTTAAACAGTTAAGTCTTAGCTTTTCAAGCTGCACGGGTGAAGATCAATGGGGTGACATTCGAATTGAAGTTGGTTTATATCACCACCACAGGTAGAATACTATAATTCCTGCTGTAATCTTTTCCCTTTAAGGTGAGTGGAGCCTTACTGCCAGCACCAACTGCAGTTTGTTTAAAATAAAGTTTGCGAAAATATTATTGAGACAGTATATCAGTTCTTACCTAATGGGATGAGCATGGTGGTGCATCTGTTGATAAGTATCAGTTTTCAGTCTGTTTCTCGGCGGAAAGAGAGGTTCTAGACAACAAAAATATGGAAGAATAATTTAGCTAGACAAAGCTACTCAATAATCCATTCATAAAAGTCACCTTAAACATGAAGACTGCAGGAGGAAATGTAGGAAATCAAAGTACATTGTGGCATACATTTCGTTGGATCATATATTTGAGAACTGAAAAGCGACGTCGGTATTCCTTCTAAATGTCAATATAAAGAGTGAACTGATTTTGATAACGATTAGCTCATGTGGAATCTATTAGATGATAGTAGCACCTTTCATGCCGTTTCTAACAATTTTCTGACCGTGAATAAATAATGAGTTTTATTTATTATCTTTAAACAGTTAAGTCTTAGCTTTTCAAGCTGCACGGGTGAAGATCAATCGGGTGACGTTCGAATTGAAGTTGGTTTAAATCACCACCACAGGTAGAATACTATTCCTGCTGTAATCTTTTCCCTTTAAGGTGAGTGGAGCCTTACTGCCAGCATGGCAGCAGCACTTGTCTATCATACTGCAACCTTGCTCAATTCTTGTGGCAAAGTTCTCAAAGTTCACTGGTGGTTTCGGATCGTCCAGTTCTCTTGCTAGTTGTAAAATATATGATCCATCAACGGGTCAATGGAACACTACTGCAAGCATGGCAACAGCACGTGACTATCAAACTACAGTTTGTTTAAAATAAAGTTTCCGAAAATATTATTGAGACAGTATATCAGTTCTTATCTAATGGGATAAGCATGGTGGTGCATGTGTTGATAAGTATCAGTTTACACTCTTTGTCCCAGCGGAAAGAGAGGTTCTAGACAACAAAAATACGGAAGAAGTTGGATAAAAGATATATTTTAGCTAGACAAAGCTACTCAATAATCCATTCATAAAAGTCATCTTAAACCTGAAGCCTGCAGAAATAAATTTGCACAGGTTCTTGTTCCTGTTAAGCATTCCCAATATTCACGTGATAATGATTAAATCATACCATTTGCATCTGTCTATCCAACCCTGCTCAATTCTTCTGGCAAAGTTCTTGTCGCTGGTGGTTACGGACCGTCCGGTTATCTTGTTAGTTGTGAAATATATGATCCATCATCGGGCAAATGGAAGACTACTGTAAGCATGACAACAGCACGTGATGCTCATACTGCAACCCTTCTCAGTCGAGCAAAGTTCTTGTCACTGGTGGTGGAGGATCGTTTGGCCAGTTTGCGAGTTGTGAAATATACTATCCTTGAATCTTCTATTGCCAGTGGAAAAGGAAGTGCCGCGCCTTCTTACTCTTCTCTTTGGGGTTAATAGCCAGTATTGACAAAGTTCTTTTCATCATGACGTTTTAATTTGATCCCGATGATGGATCATATATTTCACAACTAGGGAGAGAACGAAACAAAAAGGAGTCCTACCGGCAGATGTACGTACTGGAAGAAGAGGTTGTGACAAAGAATCGTCACATACCCCCCCACCGAGATCCGAGTGCCCTCACGCGGATACTGCGGATTAAAAACAAAACATTACAAGGAATTAAAAGTAAAACAGCTGCAGTGCAAGATTAAAACGCTATATAGAAAAAGAGGAGAAGGACGAACAAGAAAAAGATCGAAGACATGACAAAGACAAAAAAAGGAAACCGGAAAAACCCAGACGAAAAAATTAATCGTAAAAATCCGACGGTATACATGGAAAAAACAACAAAACAAACAAACAAAAAAAAAACTAAAAACATACGCGGAGTCATGGAGTTAATGTTTTAATCGAGCGAGATGATTTCGGACGTAGTGCACGATGATCGATGAGGTGGAGTGACCGTGGGAACGCAAGGGTCCGGTGGTGGAGTGTGCGACGTGGTATGACGATGAGTAAGATGGACGATACGATGGTGAATTGTCATGGCATTAGCTGTGAGATCGAGGAGAAGATCGTGGGAACGTTGGATGCGTGACGAGGAATACTGGTGTGGAGAAAACGATGGTGCCAAGTATGTGTGCGTAACGCTTTGTTGTAGATGCAGAACAGATTGAGCGAGGTGAGCCGTGATGGTAGCGAGAAATGAAATAGTAAATAGAAGCTTGTCGACGTCGTCCGAAACGATGGGAGCTGTAACTGGTGGTGGCGACGTGAAAGTGGATACGGGCACTGATGAGGCGGATGAAGGTGAAGATGACATGATGTAAGATGAACTGTTTGTAAAATAACGTAGAAGATATTGAGTAGCGAGCAATGGAAAAATAATGACGATGAGTGAACGAGATAGTGAGAAATGATTGGGTACACAGCGAATGAGTAGAGAAAGAGAAAGAGAAACAAAAAAAAGAAAAGAAAAAACAGGATGACCTTAGAGGAATTGAAGTTAAATAACCTTGAACAACTGGCCAGTATATGTGAACGTGGATGATAAGAGAGTGAATAATTGATGAGAAGTGTCATCGTTGTGTACAGGAAAAACGGAAAGATGGAACCTGATGAAGACAGAAGAGATAAGAAGGTTTGACAATGATGAATGATTAGAGTACGTGTGACTGGTCAGTGTATGTGAGTGTTGATGATAAGGGAAGGAATGATTGATGAAGAGTGCCACTGTTTTGTAAAGGAAAAAATGAAAGAAATAAACAGTTTTGACAATGATTAATGGAGTTTCGTGTATTGTGAGTGAACGTGCACTGTTGAGAACATATAATACAGATAAGTAGTGGCCTTGAGTTCGGGCAGAGACACGAAATAAAAGAAAACTGGTAACTATTAGAAGGGAACGAGGAGAATGGAACACAATAGAGTGGTTAAATGGCGTATTTGGTTGAAAAAATGATACAAATAAGACGAATAAAAAATTAAAAAAACTCGATGGCAGGGACCAATTACGATAAATAGCGAGTGTTAGGTTTGGAAACACGCGTGCTTCGATGCGAAACACTTGAGCAAGTATTAGGAGGAATCGGTGTGTGACATCGAGCTGGTAAAGCGTTAGGACGACATGTAGTAACGGGCAGCGAGGAAGCCTGAGTTATCCAGTAGGGATTAAGACGATCAGCAGTAGTCGTGCCCAGAAGAACACCATCAGACAGACGTTGAATTTGATACGTTGCAGGGCCGAATTTTTTGACAATTCGGCAAGGTCCCTGGTAACGTGGGTCAACTTTGCTAGTTGCCCATTTTCCGGGTAATGGTTTAAGCTGAACGATACAAAAAGCAAGAGGAAATCAGTGGCCCGAACATGACGTAACAAACTATCACCAATAATTAAGTGGTGATGAGAGGGAGATAAGAGTGCATTCATTTTGATGAACGACTCTAGAATAAACAGGGGTTGTGCCAATGAAAGATAGGAACACACACCAAAATTAGGCTGGGAATGAAGAAACGTTGAGAACATCAGTAAAGATGATGAATATGTAAGGTCCAGCGAAAAGTGAACGGAGGTTGTACAAAAAAAATGTGCGTCATTCTATACAAGATCGAACGCTTAAATATGTCTGTTATGATCTTCACCTTCGGTTAGATCATATCATCACTTCTCCTATTCTTCTTATAAAATACATATATATGCTTTGTGCGTTATTCTCTATGTTCTGGGATTTTCCCCATATGTAACTTTCTCTA
>CAJNOQ010001937.1:0-27371 GCA_905250885.1 Didymodactylos carnosus | reverse complement strand
ATGTTAGAAAGCGCGGGAAGGTTTTAAAATGAAGGTAAATATCAGCGCTACAACCTAACAAAGCCGGAATTTTTGTTTTCAATTTATTTGTTTACAAAAAACTCGCGTTTTCTAAAAAAATTAATCTAGGTTTTTCGAAAAAAGTGTCTAAAAAAATTAATTTTTTTTTTCTCAAAAATCCGCCTTTGTTAGGTTGTAGGGGCAGGTCTTCTCTACATTTTGACACCATCCCGAGGTCCATATCATTAAAATTGAAAACAAAATCTTTGACACACGGACACCTACTTTTTGACCCTTGATGTTACAATAACTCGCGAAAAACTCAATATTATGAGCTTAAATTTTTACGGAGAACTAACAATGGTCAGATACATATTCAATAAAAATTTCAGTAAGATTGAGTGCTCTGGGAAAAAAAAATTTTAGAGGGGAGAGGGGCCCTTAAAACGATCTAGTAAAGTTGAGTGCATACAGAACTTATTTTATTCTATGCAATAGTTTGAGGTAAAGACAACTAACCAAGAACTGTGCTTCGGTGAATAGAATAGCAACAAATTTCAAATGTGTACATAAAACTAAATGACAAAATATATTGATATATAGATTTTACAATTTCGTTCTGAAATTTTTCTCCTGTTCAGTTCAGTTTATTCTGGCATAGCCATGGATACATGAAAAAAACATTGCTAGTACAAAAGTTTGTAACAAAACAAAACTGCGTTTGATTAAGAATCTAGGCAGATAACTTTGTCGACATGCCCATAGAGGAAGAAGAAAAATCCTGTTAAGACAGACCGTATACGCCTACGCAGTTTAAGTTGGTAGTTTTCTAGTGAATCATGCATATTTCAATGAAGAAGTAATACCTATATAAGACACTCAACCATTTGTTTTTTATTGAAAAAAATAACGTTTACTTAGAATTTGCGCTAATCATATATTTCGTTCCATATCTCGCTTTTAATTTAGCAAATGCTACTTTAGAAAATAAACATTTCATATACAAAAATTGTGGATTTTCATCATCAACGTACGTTGTCTCGACATCCGATTCTCTTAAGAGAACATTATATAATTCACCACCTTGTAATACACGAAATAAAGTGGTAACCCGATCGCTCATCACCAGTAAATTATTCTCAATGAGCGTCGCCAAATTACTTAATCCAGTGCCTTCTTTACATGAGACATGAATAAGATTGGCCGAATCTTGCTTTTGTTCAAGTAACTCAGTATCCTCACTCTGGCTCTGATCGTTGTTCGTATTTTCCACTTGTACAGTAGTAATCTGATTTTGTGAGCCATCTATTAAATCACATTTATTATAAACGGTTAACATTGATTTTAATTTTGAATCTGATACATCTAAATCTTTTAATGTTTGCATAACAGTTTTACATTGAACAATCCAATCTGGATGACTTCTATCGCAAACATGAATAATTAAATGAGCATCTAATGCATCATTTAACGTAGCACGAAATGCTTCAATCAATGTTGTGGGAATATCAGCTTAAACAAAACAACACATCGTAATTAAAGAGTATTTTCTGAATCTATTTTACCTATGAAACCAACTGTATCCACATATAGTACTTGCATTTGATTCGATAATACACCATGATGAACACTGACATCTAAGAACAGACCAAATTAGTGATAAATTTGTCATTCTAAATTATAGATGGTATCATTTACCTAATGTTGCAAATAATTGATTTCGTGGTTTTAATGAATCATCTCGCGTAAGAGCTTTTATCAACGATGTCTAAGAGACAATCATATTTCGCAGGAGTAAGAATGACATTTCAAAATCTAGTGAACTGACTTTAACTTTACTTTTCCAGCGTTTGTATAACCCACAACAGCCACTGTTGGTATGTCTAACGCTAAACGGCGTTTTTTGACCAATTTCCGTTGTTGTTCTAAGACTTGTAATTCAGCGCGTAACGAACGTTCACGTTCCTACAAAAAAGACGAGTATATTTCAATGCTGGAAAAATCATTACCATGATAATTTTTGTAATAAGAAACTCCTTTTAATGTTTGTTTGCCTACTTTGAAGAGCTCAGAGTCATTTTTTCTATAACGTAACAATGGAATTTCAGCAAGAGCTACTTGTAATTTGGCTGCACCACTCTGAGCATGTGCTTTAAATATTTGTAATACAATTGAATATCGATCATAAACCGGAACATGAAATTTTTCTTGCATACCGTCCAATTGACTTAAACTTAGACGATCAATTGATACGAATACAGCTGTTGCTTGACATTCTTTTACTTCTTGAGTGATTTTTTCAATATTTCCTGTTCCATACAAATACTTTGTACCACCCATTGTTTTTAGCGTATAAATGCCATATCCAACGACTTTCCATTTGTCTAACGTTTCTATGAGAGCAATCGATTCTGATAATTGCAAATTGGCTGTTGTCGATTGCCGTGATTTTGCTTTATACTTCATCGACGGTTGTAAAATATAAATATTGTGGCCCCATGATCTAATATGTAAAGCAGCGGTGTTTATCGATGTAAATTCTTTGTCTTCTAATAAAAATTGAAGTGTACGATCGGAAAATTCTTTGGTACATAAATGAGGTGTAAACGAGAAATAACGAGTATTTAAAAGTCGTGAAGGTTTGCATTTAGCAAGATTCAATAATGTTCTAAACAACATAATGTAAATCTGCAATTATTCATAGCAATTTTTAAATAAGACTAAAAATTACAAGAATCTCATGTCTAATCACCAACGTTACCAAAAATATTAGAACAGAAATACGATAAACAATCTGTTTAATGACTAAGAGCATACCAACGTACGCAACAAATAGTTTGCGAAAAAAAATCTTAATACAAAAAAAACAACAACAAAATATTAACTATCGTCTTTTGTCAAGTCTAAAAATGGAAATTGAAATATTGAACATATTTTATTTGCGAGTTGTAGCAATTGTTTATCCTTCATAAATGGTCCGATTAATTGTAAACTAATTGGAAAACCCTTTTTAGATAATTTCACTGGAAAACTCAGAGCAGGTAAACCTAAATGAAAAAAAAAGAATTTAGTGTTTTATATATTATATTAGAAAAAATAGACTAACCAGCAAGATTTACGCCGACAGTTAATAAGTCGTCTGAAGTAAAAATTTCATTTGTATTTTGATATTCTTCAAATGTCGGTGGATCATCGGAAACAACTGGCGCTAATAAACAGTCAATATTTCCAGTTGAAAATAGTGTGCTATAATCATGAACAATTGCTCGACGAACTTTTTGACTTTGAACAAAATAACTATCGTAATTTCTAAAACAACACCGTAATTAAGAACCAAAAAAATGAAAACAAACAAAACATACTCTTCACGTAGAAAATAGTTGCCAGCTAATATACGTCCTCGTACACGTTCACCAAGACTCTCATTACGTGTTTTAGTTAATATTTGTTCGTAAGTAGCGCCTTTTTCGACGTTTTTGGTTCGATAGCCTGAAAAACAAAAGAGTCTTAAACATGCAATTGAATTGGTTTAGCATTTGTTTGTATAATTTCACAGTACGATCTATATTTTGACTAGGGTATGTTCCAGAGCTCCGTACAGACTGAAGTCCATGGACTAAAAAAGTCTAGTTCAGTCCAGTCCGAGTCGGTGAAAAACAGTTTTTTGAGTCCAACCCAGTCCATGGACCCTAGAAAAGCAGTCCAGTCCGAGTCCAATAGATTGAGTAAATAGTCCAATGGACTTTGCAAACTTCTGTATGCTCTAATAAAAAATAAGTATTAAAAATTATATAAAAGGTGACCCAGAAGTCTTGTCTCATTCAATATTTTCTCAATATCTCGGTCAAGGTTGATCGACAAGTCTCAATCTTTTTAAAAAGAAGCCTCATTCAGTTCTCTATACAAAACATATTGAACATTTCTTTATATACTATAAGAATAAAAAAATATAAAGGAAATACAGGAAAGCTCAATATCGATTACTTTCAAACAGGAAAAACAGGTTTTTCAATTTCAGTCACTTATATTTTGCGATATGAAAAAAGAGAAAATGGCCATTTTGTAGTTCTCGAAAAGCTCTATCAACTGGCTATATTTAAGACTCTTCATAGGCTCAAGCGATTACGGGAGGTTTTTTTCTTTTAGCGATTTTGCCCAAAATCATCATTTTCTAACCGCAGTTTTGAGACACTTAGGCAAATTTGTGTGATTTGGTCCAAATCACATATTATGACTTTAGATCTGATTTACGTTGAAGCAAAATGGTTTTCTGTTACATCCGAACGGAGAAAGCCGAATAGCCCCGTTTCGTTTCCTGTGCCAAGCCGAAGAAATCAAATTTTCCCTTTTTTTTTACTTTTAGTAAAATCTTTGTTTGTGACAGGAAAAAAGATTTGTAGCGGATTTATGATACAAGAAAAGAAAGCTAATATTCTGGAACACCAGAAAATACATTTCGATTCCACTTTGATGCATAGCACCATGTTCAAAATAAATATATTTTGGTTGCGCTTTAGGTTTGAAAGTAATCGATATTGAAACTTTCCCGTATTTCCTTTATATTTTTTTATTCTTATAGTATATAAAGAAATGTTCAATATGTTTTGTGTAGAGAATTAAATGAGGTTTCTTTTGAAAGAAAGAATTGAGACTTGTCGATCAACCATGACCGAGATATTGAGAAAATATTGAATGAGACAGGACTTCTGGGTCACCCTTTTATATAGTGTATTTTTAATATTTACTTTTCATCTTTGTTTTTAAGCTTTCGAACAGTCTAATTCATCATCAGAAAAATGCAAAGCATAAACAGAGAGCTATAAAGAGATATGTTATTTATACACAAAACTTGTACATATAAGCGAACATATGAAATAGTCCGTCTGACTGTAGTTAAAGTAAAAGGAGCACACGATAATACTAACAGACAAGGAAGAGAAATAACAGAATAAAACTAAATTATAAAAAGGACTAAAAAATGAGAAATATAGGTTATTTCATTTTTATTTTAGTTCTTTGACTGACACATCCTTCTGCGTGCATCTCTGATTCTGCTCGAGTCATTTTTAGAATTTAGTTTTATTCTATTATTTCTTTTTCTTCTCTATTAGTATTCTAGAATCGCCTTTAACAAAACAAAAACAACTTGTCGTTTACCAATTTTTCCTTGATTCAAGTCCATCCAAAATTTTTCCAGTCCAGACCAGTCCATGATCTTGAAAGTTTGAGTCCAGTCCACATGGACTGGACTGCACTGGACTGGACTATGGACTCAGTGCAGTCCATACGGAGCTCTGGTACGCTCTTCGATTTTCGAATAGAGATAATATTAGCAGTAAAAAAGCATGACGAAAGTAGTAAAAATGCTAACTAATTATTTTGTAAATAACGTCTTTCAGAAAACGAATATCACATTCAAGACAACCTGAATTCTGGAAAAATACTGTAATAATTCATAAACATACCATATTTGATTCCATCAAAACGCGCCATATTTGACGTTATTTCACAACTGGCTAACACTGTATAACACGCAATTGAATATTTTGTATAAGGCAAATTACAACGTTTAATTTCATAACCAAGCGACGTCAATTGATCAATCACTTCAAACCAACATGAGCGATATTCATCAGATAATGATTCAATATCATATTCCTAAATGAAAAAATTGAAAATAATTAACCGTTATTTTTATGCTACGTAATTATTATTCCAATTTACTTCTGGAAGTCCAATGACAATTTTTTTCTTTTCTTCATTTTGACCGGATAATTCAATGTGCTCAAAAGGTTTCTGCAACAGTGTTGCATCTTCTTCATCAGGTCCAGCCATTGCATCTAAAAATATAATTCATATACCAATATTATAAAATAAGACCAATTAACTAGGACATACTCATTGTCAATACAATATCACTGATTGTTCGAGAAAATATTCCAGGTGAGTCAAATGAATTGACGAGTGAAATGAGTCCGTAGCGTGACAAAAGACCATAGGATGCTTTAAAACCATAACAACCACATCGTGCAGCGGGAGCTCTCACAGAACCACCCGTATCAGATCCGATTGAACTGAAAAAATTAATATTACTAATAAAATCGACGTTTCTTTACAGTTTGTATGCTTACATTGGAACGAGATTGGCGGCAACAGCAGCCGCACTACCGCCAGAACTTCCACCAGCAATGTGTTTTTCTGTTGTTTTCAAACTCCACGGATTAACTACTGGCCCCATGTAACCCCAGCTTGCTGTACTAAAAATCTAGAGCAAACCAATTTTTTACTTTGTATTTAGATATGGCATAGTATGCCTGTCATTTACCCCATTGAAAATTCATCCATATTTGTTTTGCCTATTACGATACCACCCTGATCAATTAAACGTTGAATAATTGTACTTGTGTAGGGTGACTGAAAATCTTTCAATGTTTTGGATGCACATGTTGTCAATGTGTTTGATACACAGTAATTATCTTTTACAACTAATAATTTACCATACAACGATGGTTGATTCTCTATAAATAACCAAACAAATATTCAATGAAAAAAATATCGATTAATATTTGAGGACTAGCTTAGAATTGTTGGATGAAGTTTAAATGGACTGACGTAATATATGACAGGTTTTTCCGCTACCTTTGATCGTTTGCTGTTTGTCTGATAAAAGTTTTTGTTCTGTTGCGCATGCCGTTTCAAAACAATCATTGATTAAAATATTTAAATTTTTATAACGCTGAAACGCACTTATAGCACGAGAAACAGCTGATGGGTTTTTGACCATTTCAAATTAACTAACGCACTGGTTACACGTCTAGAATAAAACGAACGAAGTCTACATAATTATCAAACATCAGCTGAAATTCAGACGGAAATAAATAGTTTTCAGAACCCACGCTGACTTGTTTCAGTGCATTGAAACACGTAAAAAAATGTTAAAATCAATGGTCATGGAAGCCCAAAATCGAGCCTAGAGCAGATTCAGTTATCAATGTATCAATTCTATTTTTATAAAAGAAAAATCCATAGTTCACAAGAATAAAATCCATACAAAAAAAATATATCAGTAGTAGATATCTGACAATATCACATAAAAAAATAGTATCAAGTTTCAGACGACGTAAAAAACAGGAAAAAACATCAATGTAAAGAAAAGAGAATCTGACTAATTTAGTCTGACTTTAGTTGTTTGTATTGCGTATGCTTTTCAATCGATCACTACACATCTTTGACTGGATATTTTTCTTCATTTTTTTTCATTTTGTTCAGAATTGCACGCGGTAAATCAACGTGACATTTGTCAGCCAAGCGTAATAAATAGATACAAACATCACTTAATTCATCAGACACATTCTGACGTTCAGTTGACGTCCAATCTTCAAACAATCAAATAAACAAATATGAGACCGATCATAGAATGTTAATTCTTTCTATAGTACCTGGCAAGCCTTCTAACACTTCATTTTTCCATTGACTTTAAAATAAAATGGTATTTGAAAACAACATTAACAATTTGATAGACTAAGATAAATAGCATATTCCTAGTCACCACGACTTTTTATCTCGATTTAACATCAGATGTATTTTGGGCAAAATAAGAGTATAAAAGAAGAACAAAAACTTACAATAATTCAGCGAGTTCTCCTACTTCACCAACTAAGGCTAATAATAAATTTCTTGGCGTATGATAGCGATTCCAATTTCTTTCATTCGCAAATTTTGCTTGTAATTTTCTTCTTAAAAAGAATGATATTCTCTTTTTTGATCGAAATAAATCATGTATAAACACAATAGTACTTACATATCTTCAAACGTAACATCAGACGAAAAATGATGTGATTGTGGATGAGATAAATGATTTATTTCATCAGGAATAGAGTCGGTTGATGTTCCATTTTGTTCTAAAAAGTGTAAATTGGCAATCATGTGCTCTCATCGAGAGATGTGTTTTAAGAGTATTTTTGAATAAAACTATGTGTTACCGTAATTATTCTTACGATTGTCGGCTGTATTCATTGTTGTGGAATCCCGTAGTAGTATTTCAGATCGAACAATATCATTAATTTCATGTTTTCTATGATCCATATCGCAGGCCAATAATGTTGATAATGTATTTCTGACGTCTTTCATTGTTATTATACTAATGTCAGCATCCTTTAAGACTAACTGAATTGTACAACGTAATTTCTCTTTGCTGACATTCTCCATGGTTAATTCTATGAAAAATTTAATCATAAATAATACAGCGGACATTTTTGCCTTAGCATGCGAACATGTAGTTTTCTAGCATATTCAACCTTTTCTTGGCGATTGTATATATTAGCGTTGTATTTACTATCATTGTTCCTCAAACGCGGGAATAAACTGAGAATGAAAATTTTTTCAAAAGTCATTTTAGGAGAAGTGCAAGTATTTTCTGTCAAAATCTTTTTTACTGCACATGGTTAGTTGCAGCTTGATGAGCAGATTTCGAATGTGATATTACTTCTGTTGGAAAATTCTTTGTTGAGGGAGAAAAACAGTTATTACTAAGGAATGTTGAAGAATCTATTGTAAAACTCGGAAGAAAATATGCGTCATTATGCCTCGTATAATGATTATAGTATGGATAAACGAATATGTGTGCAAAGTTTGAGCTCGACTGAAGCATGGCTAAACTTGGCGCACACGAACGAGTTACTGTTTCAGTTCGGAAAATTTATGGACCTGGAAAATAGCTTTTTCCTGCTTGTGTCAATGTTAAACTAGAAACCTTCTTAGTTCTCTACTGAAAAAAAGATGCCCAGATTCATATGTGAGATCGTTCTTAAGTAAAAACAGTTTTAACTATAATCATCAAGTTACCTGCCAATAACAGCTGCCGAAAATGGTCGCCGCCGAAATTACAAAAAACGATTCGTATGCGTCAGAGAGTTGCACTTTCATTGACTAAAAGAAATAGCATATTACTTTAAAGGCGATAGATGGTGCCTTACTACAAGTCAGATAGTTTCTCTCGTCCTGCCCGACTGTGTTTCAGCCAGTAGAACGTCAAAAACTGAATAAGACAATGTGCTTTTTATTCTTAGTAGCATAGCTTTGAGGACGAAATATTCTGTTTCAAGATACAGTTTCGCGAAAGGAGGAAAGCCCTTTTGTGATAAAATCGGTCCGTTAACCAAATTCAATTTTATTCATAGGGTAGGTACAATGAGAGTAGGGGAGTCAGACTGGACATCTTCGAAACCTTAGACTACTTCTCATGAGAAATTTTGCCACTTGAATGGTTTCTGAGCTAGAAACCTAGTGAAAATCATATTTACCATGTATTACCATTTTCATTTCATAGTTAATCACACCTATTATATACCACTCAAAAGTCCTTTTCCTCAGCAACATTTCTATATATAATACATTGAAAACTAATTGCATTTGAGCAGAGAAAAAACCGAAAGAGCATTTACTACTATCTGAGATGCGCGATTTGTTTTCCATAGCTGCAATCTTATCGTTATTTATAATTTATCACGTATCACCAAATCGAAAAATCTTAAAAGCTTCTTCAGTCAAAACCGATTGCAGATTCCATAATCGATTATCCTGTACGCGATAACTTTTGGATCAGGGTACTTCAGAAAAAAAATTTGCTCATGGTCTTGCTCAAAAATTTTCCAGAAAGTCACTGTATGGAATTAGAGGCAAAACGATGTTGAAAAATTTTTCTTAAGTAACACGATCCAAAAGTTATCGCGTACAGGATAATCGACTGTGGAGAAGATGAATCTGCAATCGGCTTCGACCGAAGAAGCTTTGAAGTTTTTCGATTTGGTGATATGTAAGGATTTTGAGTTTCCTGGAGGTGATACATTTAAGATGGATAAGAATTTGCTGAAGAATAGTCATAAAAATCTAAATAAAGAAAAGCAATTCTTTTATCAAAGGTCTGTTGTTATACAAAAGAAAATCAGATAGAGCTATTTTTACATTGTCCTGGTTAGATCACATCTTTTGAGCTTTTAACAGATGGTATAGTAGACAGATTTTTTCAACAGAATAGAGGGAAGCATCAAGATCTTGCAAGTATACTTGATATAAGAACTGTGTGAAAATATCGATAAAATAATCCCCTTTCATGAACAAGCTAAAGGGTTCAGTAAACAGAATATTTTGCTCAAAATAACATTGATATCATAATGATGAACGAAAGTAAGTTTAATACTACATATGAGCAGTGCTTAAAATTCTATTTCTTCTGTCAACACAAGTTTTATGTGTATCTGAGAACAGCAAACATTGTAAAAAATCGAGCTCATTATTGTCCTATATGAAAAGCTAATTTTAAGATTCTCGAAGGGCTCAAAACGAAATTTTGATCCTTTAAAAAACTTACATTGAGCTCTTTATTTTTTCAGAAAAATCGTACAATTTTTCTGAAAAGTGGAAGAATCTATGAAGAACTGAAAACCAGTTCTCTATATGAGACAAATGAAAAACTCATTTTTCTTTGTTTTTCGAGTTCTCTAAAAGCTTGTAGAATATGTATATTTTTACCATATACTGCCAGAATAACTGTTTAATCTATTACAAAGATCTGTTGATATAATGATCTGGATTAATTTTATCTACAGAGGGAGAAAGACATTTTGATCACTTATTTTTGTTAGCAGGGCTTATCTTTCTCTCAATTGCTGCAAGTGCATTATGTACTAAATCGAGCAGATGAATTTGTACATCATACGTGCATATAATAACTATGTGTGTTTAAAAACCAAATAGAAGAGAAGAGAGATAGAGAGAGAAAGTGTATACAAGATTATCGTATGAATGTGCCAATTAAGTTAATGTAAACAAAGTCTCAAAGTCTCTCCATATGTGTATGTTTGATAGAAAAAGAAGAACACACACTACACATATCATCAAACTTGTTTACAACAACTATCATTCTACATCCAACAGGGATAAAGTCAGCCAGCAGTGTGATGGTAAGTATTAGAGATTGAATCGGATCAATAATAATACTAGAAAAGAGCATAGTCTAACTCAAATATTTTCGAACCCGATCTAAGACTTTCATAATCGCACGAAAATTCTAAAATTGAGGAGAATAAGTTTATTAGTTAGTTCTGGTAAGAATTATCTTAAAATCATGACAGAATTTGCCGATTTGTAAGAACTGAATCTATGTATTCATGTATAATATTTATTCTCACCTTTCGAACTGATAGAATACGGTTCTAATTCAATAAGATTAGTGTATCAGATAGCTTTAGTTCACTCAATTCTGATGAAATTCTGCTAGAATTAGAAATAATATATTTACTTCAAGTCGTTGATTTCTGATAATTCCTAAAATTTCTATAAATTATAAAAATTTATAATTTGATACTATCGAATCTGAATTCCTCGATTTATGATCCGAACATTTTCTACGTTCCTTATCGACTTTGATTCGAATTCAAAAGTTTTTTCAAATTTCCGGAATAGCGCTATAATTTCATTAACAATTATTAAATTTCCCTTCGTATCTTAACTTTATTTACCTACAACCTTCTTCGTTAATGTTTTCCCATTGTGTGATATTTGTCTCAATTCTGTAACTCGATCGACACTCCCAAAAAATGTTTTCTTACTCAATCCAAAGTTATATCTATTTACTTGGATCGGAAGCGACCCAATCTGTTCGGGTCTTTTCTTCTTGAGTTGTAGACTCTACTTCTGTTTTCATCTTCTTCTTGATATACACATGGAAAAGACTGTTCGAATATAGTGAGCAATTACACAGAAAATGGCTTCTTTTCCTTGGCGTATTTTTGGGGCGTTTTAAAACAGAAAACGAGTTTTTTGTAGTCAAAAAATGTATATGGGATACGAATATATTTTTTATTGCAACAGATAGCACAGTATATCCAGGAACTATGCTGAAAATGCTTGTATATCTGGCAAATATAATATGAACACAAATATGTCCATGGTTTGTTATATAGATCTAAGCCGTTTGTTTGCTGTTGATGAAGATGAAGGTCGTTAAATGTTTATCATGTCTAATATGATGGTGATGAATATCAATTCAACTATCTTTGATTAGACAAAATCCTCCTGGTAGTGTAGCTGTGTGCTAAAGATAAAAATAAATGATTAAGTTTAGAGGAAAAGTATTACTAACAAGGTCAATGTTTTATAATCAATTCTTTTTATGAATTAGTTATGAATTCAGCAAGAGAGATCATATAAACAAAAAGAAAAGGGAGGGATAAAGAATCAAGTTATTTAATAATTAAATGTATATGTATATCTATATATGTATATATTTCAATCACGCATATCATCACAAGGTTAGAATTTATTAGATAAAGTAACGTATCGGATTATATACACTATCACTTTTAGTTTACTTTAAAAATAATAAAACGAGGATATAATTACATTTGGATCTAGTTAGTATTTCATCACACACAAACGATATAGTCAATCTTTTTTACAATACAATAATATACAGGTGACGAAAATTTTCAATATTATGTGAGTATACATTAATAAGACACTACACTATTATGTTGTATAAAACTTTCACTTCTTTTTTTTTTTTTTTTGAAGTATAATACTTTTTCCTCTTTTTAAACTACCATATATTAATATATTGATCACCATCAAAATATTTGAGTAGTAGTTCTGATCGAACGATCATAACTAAAATCTTACTTTCACTTTTCTATTGATTATACACTTATACAATTGATGTATACAATATATTAGATGACATTTTCTAAAAGAAATATTTACAATTATGACGATGTATTATGGAACAATATACTTATTCTTTAAATTAGTTCCGATCCTATGAGTAAGCAGTTTTTGTACTTTCAATATGTCGAAATGAGTTGATAATAACAGAGATATCAACACGAGAATGTATTAAAATAGAATTTCAAAAAAAAAAATTTTTTTCTTTTTATTAAAACCAAAAATTCATAAAAGAACATCGACGAATCGAATTTCAATACTCTTCTTATACGTTCGTTCGTATCTCTCTTTCCATCAACTTATTATTGTCATATTTTTCTAATGATCAATATTAAGAAGAAATAAAAAGATTGTATCAACTTAAATTTAAGAAAAATTATTGAGTTTTGTTTCAGTTGTTTTCATCTGTATTTTTGTCTTACAATTTTTATTGTAAATTATTGCTGATGATATGTGTTATTCGTACAGCAAGTCATTATATCTAATGAGAATATGTGGGTAGAACGATGATTAATTTGTGATCATGCTGCTGATCGAATCTATCGTCTTCTAACAAACAAAACAAAAAAAAAAATTTCACTAAACATTGTCGTTCTTTTTGTTCTTTGTATTAGATGATGTTCCCTCCACTCATTTATTGTTGTTGACTCCTGTACAATTTGAGGAGATGAAAGAAGAAGAACTTTTGGTATTGCTAAATTTAGAATAACAAATGATTGTAGCATAGAGACATACATAACATTTACGCATAGTTTATATTAACAAAACTAATTTGTTATTGCGAGTACATTTACTACTTTTCTTTTATAATCACGTTCTTTTCTCAACTAGATAAAGAAAGAAAGAACTGATTTCAGTATTTCAAGATTCATTCGTTTTTTTTTTAGCAAAATCTTTGAAAGTGTTATAATCAACAGTTGTCTAAAAATAAAAAATAAGAGTCAAATCCATATACTCTTTTCCATAATATAATAAGGGGGAACTGAGCGGTAATTATAGCTTCTTCTTGCACATGTCAGAGAAGCAATACACTTCGCCATATATATTTAAGAAAATTGCCGCTTACGCCTGAAACATGATCATTTAGCTCCTATATCCGATAATTATTTGTCGTTCATTCACTGTCGATTCGGCATTTCTATTTCATTGGAGATTTTTAAATAATATTGCAAAATCATTAATCACAAACGATGTATGGTCGGCGATGCACTTTATTGTTGATAGTTCCGATTTGAAACCTATATTTTTAGTTTGAACATTTTTCTCTCTTTCTTATGCAAATTATCAAACTTTTCTCATCTTATTATACGTAGTGAATGTTTTTTTGTTTTGTTTTTCTATATACGATAAAAATAGAGAAAAAAAAAATACAAATCAAATTAATCGTGTGCCTACCTGCAAACAGAAACTAAAAAGAGAAAAAAAGAAATATAAAACCATCCATATTCTGGTAAAAAAAAAAGATAGATCCGATTATTAATGCAATACATATAGATCTAAATCTCATTGTTAAACGGCTCGAATATAGCAAGGACATTCTAGAGCGGTAGCCTATATGGATCAAAAATGGATTTTCAAGGATCAACAGTTGTATATAAAATATACACAGCATGTACTACATGTCTCTATAATATAATTCTCGTTTGCATGACTATTCGAACATAAAAAAAACTAAAATTGGTCATTTATTTCCCATTATTTTACGTTGATTATACTTGTTGTTGATGATGATCGTTGATATGTCTTTTATATTGTATATTATAAGAAGAAAAAGAAGAGAGAGAGAAAAAAAAATATATAAAACGAAGAAATGTTTTATGCGAAATTTGGCATTAGTACATGAAAAAATCATTATTGCTTCATAGATATATGTATGGAGAGTACATGATGTAGTATAGACATCGACATACATAAATCACTCATAGATAGTAGTTATTGCAATAGTAATAGTAAGCAAAAGAGCTTAACTCTTTCAGCTGAAGCAAAGACGTATGTATGTATGTATGCGTGTTTACATTCTAAATAACCTCATTTCTCAATCGTTTTTTTGTGAAAAATTAGAACTGTTGAGTGTAACATAATAAAATATTATTGTTAGTAATATTTCTTTCAACCCATTTGTCATCTTACTGTTAATTTTACCTTTGTCGGTACTTTTTTTTCCAATTTTATGTGTTAAGCGATGGATATCAAAAAAAAAAAAAAAAATGTGAAACTAACTACGATAGTCTAGATAAGAATTGTTAGAATAGTTAAACACTTATTTTATGGTCTAGTCACAAACAGAATAATAAAAAAAAGTTTCATGTTTATTAACTGTTTATATTTGCAATAATTATTGAAAATGAATTAACAAGATTTTTTTACATCAAAAAATTGTTCTAGTCGTTCAATCAAATGTAATAGAGTCCGGTCAAATAATATAAAAATCACTTCTGAGAATAGTCACTATATGGAAGAAAAAAAAAGACAGTATATATTTGATGTTAATAACTTGCCTTTTCCTTAATAATAATAAACCAGCTTTTTATATGGCTAATTATAAACGCAAGAAAATAAAAATGATCAGATAAATATAGTAAAGTAAAGATTGTTTGTGCAGACGAAAAAAATAAATATATATCATTTATTGGATAAAACTTGACCTATATGTTGAAATTATAAATCAAAAATTCTGTAAGTTTTAATAATTTATTCTTCTGTACTACTGACGCTTTTAAAAAAACAACAACTTTTTGTTGTGTTTTTTTTTTTTTTTTTCTTTTTTTACTCTTCTGATGGTGTGAATATAATTGGCTTTTGACCAAGTACGTTATTTTTTTGTTTTTTCTCTTCTATAATACATATCTATCTGTACGATCGAATATACAATGTGCGCATTAGTTTTCAATCTGTCAAACGTAGCGTATAGAATAGAACAACGTGTCTACAATGGTACTTATATTTATATGTTTTACAATTATATATAGATTATGAAAAAAAAAAAAGGAAAAATTTTCTCCTCTTTTTTGAAGAATTATTTATAAATAAGTGTATTTATATTATTTTTTGAAACAAAAACAAATAAAATGCTGTATATGGGATTTCTTTTGTAATATTCAGTTCAAATATCTCTATATCGGCTTTGCCCGACTATTGAGAGAAAAAAAAAATACAGAGAATTGAGAGAAGAGAGCAGAGAGTAGAGGGTAGAATCATTTGGTGCGAAAATATATAACTACGCATATTCTCGTTTTTTTCGTTGTTATTTGGATTGATGCCAATTTTTTTGACATGTAGAATAGAAAAATAAACACAGTATAGTAGACGAGAAATAATGCAGAAATTATAATGACATCACACTAGAAAGCAATTAGATACTATTTTTTTTTGAGTTTCAAAACAAATTATTGTAAAAATATAATTTCAAATATTTTTTTGACGCACCAACAAATTTCTCTTGCGATTAGACTGTAGATAGATAATTGGCAACTATATTCTTGTTGGTGATGATGAGGTTCAATTAAGAATTCTACAAGATTATTCAGTAATTCTCAATTAGAATCCAACAAAAAGTGTGGAAAAGATATTTTACTTTATCGATGTAATTTTTTTCTTTCCGATTAAAAAATGACAAGCGAAAAGTCGCTAATTCTTTAAAATTGAGATATTTAGAATGATCTTGGTGTATTTCATCTCTCCGCTGAGTGACATGAACGAGACACGAGAGAGAGACACAGAGAGAGAGAGAGAAACACCATCTATGTATGTATTAAACTCATTAATTTGAAAACAGCTTTCAATTGTATAACGCTTTCTCTAATCACTACCTTTTGTGGAATAATTTATAATTACTTCTTTACAGTTGACTCGTGCGCGATAGACTCTATTTATTAAATGAAAAGGAATTTAATTGACTTCTTCTTCTCTTCTGATCATTCATTTATGATCTAATCTTGCGATTCTTCCTCCTGCCAATTATTATTGTCGTTTCTGAAGTAGGATACTACCTAAGGGATCGTTTTTGATGTTGAATAATAATTAGAATGATAACCAATGCACATCTTTCTGCCGATACTGCTCATACCAAACATTTTGCACGGATAAACTTATTTGTGGCACATATACGTAAAAAAAAACAGTATCCATCTATTAAACAAACGCATTCATCATTTAAATAAAGACAGGAGATGTGCAAACAAAAAAAGGATCAGAATAAAAAGAGAGAAAAAAGATGTTATTTCTTTCTTCTTCTTCTTCTTTTTCTCTATGGTAAACTTAATAGTACTTTTGACGTCGATATTAATAGTAAAAAGCTATTCCTGTCATTTATATTGGATACAAAAGTAAAAAATGATGCCGCTACAGTGTCAGCAGTTGTTGTCAAACTTTTTTTTTCTTCTTTTATTCAACATATGGTAAGAACCGCGCTGCAGATGGTTCCAAATATAGATAAATCAGTTTCAATTTCTTGTAGTAATAAATATCATGAAGCTTCCTTTTTCTATTATTCTGATTGAATAAAAAAACAGGAACGATCCTGATATAGTGGCATGGTAATGGTACGTGTTTATACGAAAAATAATAATGAATGTGTATATGTGTCAAGCTATAAATTATGTGTTCGCATTAAAGACAAAGAAGAGAAAGTATGTTTCAAATGAGCAATTTATCTTGTTCATCAAAATTAAAATATTTTGTACGATACATGGAAAATCAAACGCAGATTATTGGAAATTTGGTGTCTGATAGAAGTGAGTTTTATGTAAATCTCGTCGGGACACTAGACTACTGGATAGTTTGATGTGTTACCAATGTATCGAAACTATCGTATTTACCAAAGTTATTCGATGAACGTAAGTAAAATGGAGAAAAAAAAATCATAGCACTTAAAAATGAGTACCCACGCAAAGTCAAAATAAAGTGAACATAAAGAATCCAAGGATAGAATAGTCTTTTCGTTTTTTTGAGTATGTACATTGATAATTAGATTTAAAAAAATATCCGAAGAATAATACAGAAATACTTTATACATGAAATACCCGTATGGACAAGGGAGACTATGAGTGTCTGTTGTGAGTGGAACGTAGAGAGAGATGTAAGCGAAACAAAAAAATGATGTTAGGGGGTGGATCATATCAATAGCGCATATACGTGTACACTGTTTTTCCTCTACTAAATATATCGTTTTCTTTTCAATGCTTATTTTTATGAATTGGGTTTCTTCGCGTATTTTTCTTTTTCAGTGTTCGTTCTCTGCCTCTCTCTCTCAAAATATATATGTGGATAGATGTGTGTGTGTAGTAAAATTGTCAAATTGAATGTTGTAGTCTATATCGCGTACTCATACACACACACACATATATAAAAGATAATTTCACGATGGTCGGTAGTTTCTAGTGTTTTTTTGTCCGTTTTTGTGATTTTACAGATATAAAGTAGGAAGAGAGTATGTGTGATAGTTTCAATATTGAAACAACTAATAAAAGCTCGGTTTTCTGCAAATTTAATTAATTATATTGATAAGTTTTAAGCTTAAAAAAAATCAATTCTGAGAAAAAGTACTGCCTTGACCAAGTTCAAGTCTAACGTATTCATCCAAGGGGAGAAAAGGCGACTTTTTTCTTTCTTAGCATCTCTCAGCACAACATCGTACCTCAAGCTTAGGAAAGCATTTCGAGGGCTCTGGAAAGTTTCCTACGCCGCTTTTGTTCCCTTGTATTCATCGCTCTCTCATATTGAAAGATATTGGTCAAGTAAATCCTTTTCACAACTAACGTTTGCATGAAGTTGTTTTGGTTCTTGAGTCGTAAATGATTTCTCTACAAAATCCTTTCTGTTTTAAGTAATCCAATTTTTTTTTTTGTTCTTGTTTATTTTTTTTTCGCTGAGCATGTAAATATGAACTCGAGGGTAAACATCAGGTGTCAGTATTTTTCTTTTCGAGTTTTTTTTCTGCTGACTAGTGTGATGAACTCCTATAACGAAAAGTGTTAAAAAAAAACTCTATTCTCTTGTGATGTTGACCTTACATTGTAACATACAAGATGTAAAATATTCAATATATCTTTGTCATGAATATACATGTTGAAGAAATACCGAATTCACAAAAGACTGAAACTCAAGGTTTTTTTTATCAACTTGTTATTTATCATTATCTAACCACCATATATATAGACTAAGTTTGAGATAAATGTGGTATATATTCACTCTAGAGTATACCTGTCAAAAAAAAAGAAAAAAAAGACGCAAGTTTTCTAGTGGAATAGTAGTGAGAGATCAGCAATTTTATCGACAGAATAATTTCCAATATAGTTTGGTCAAGAATGTTCATATTATTAAGATTTTATGATAAAACTAAAATTTATTGCACATTCGCATGTATAAAATAAATAATAGAATATATTTTCTGTCATTTTTTTTAATGATCTGTATCTTTCTTGTTGAATTTCTGCGCCATCTATCTCTTCTTAGAACTTTTCTTTTCCGTCTGTCATTTACATGCGCAGGTGTGTACACTGAGAACACAATAGGCCTAGAATAATGCCCAACCATGAACAAGTATTTCTGCGAATGAGTCATTTGTTTATACATATTGAAAATGAAATGTCTTTATTTTTAATTCTTTTACGTCGTCGTCAGAGAAACGTATTGAGTGTGGATTGCAGATAATGAAGAAAAATATGCGTAGGTGTGGAATAAGAACTCAGGAAGATAAAGAAGCTTGTTCGAGATAGATAAACGAATGAGCCATAGGAGAACAATGTGTTTTCCTTTATCCGATCTATTACGGATGCTATGCATATTTTTCAATTTTTCCTCAAATTGAGTTACTGTTAAGCTATTTGTTAAAATAAGTTCTGATGTTCATTGTGTTTGTGACACTTTATCAAAATCAGTTTAGTACCTAAACTTTGTATATGATAGAAATTTTTATAAATTTCTGATATCTTTCGTTTATAGTGGAATCATAGAGTGGTAATGCGAAAAGATGAAACAAATATTTTCTTTCTGTTGAAAACGGTTTTGAAACTAAGTTAACAAATGCTTTTCTCTCTCTATTTGATATTTGACAAGATTTTATTTTACTTTGTTGTTGTTTTAATAATTGTATTATGCGGTTTGACTTTTTATTTCTCTTTTTTTGTATAATGATATTGGTTGTGGGTGATCTTTTCTTCATCATATTATTAATCTTTTAAATATATATTTGAATATTTAAATAAATGTAAAAAATTATGTGGTAACTTTTTGAAAGTAAGATATGATTTAAGCGAAGTTTTGTGAGGTTTCTCGCAAAAGATTTTCAATGTCAGATAACTGAAAATTCTGAACGCCAGTGTGGATGTTTACAAATGAATCATCAGCTGGGTTCACGATTGCTTTCGCAATTTTTTTGCAAGACAACAACTTACAGTCTCCTAATCAAGAAGTTCGATAATTATCCCTATACTTATGATTGAAAACAAACGGTTTGAGACATGGAAGTATTTGATACCACAGTAGTCTTTTAAGACTGAAGTGATCTAGAATTAATATTTCTCTTTATCCTCAAAAGCTATAATACTTGTTATTTTGTTTCTCTCTATTTAGTTTGTTAATGTTCTAGATCTACCATCCATTGTTCTCATTTTTTTCGTTTATTAAAAGTATGCAAGAACGTGCCCATACATTGCCATTGTTTTCATTATCTCGTAATGTACATAATCAATCGTCAATGCCGCCCGATTCGAACATAAATAATAATAACAATGATAATTTCGATGATCCTAGTCGTTCACAACAAGTATTCGATTCAGCAAGTAATTCAACACCAGAATTAAACCTTCTACTAGATAAATTAACAGAAATATTAAGATTTCGTAGTCGTCGACATTTACTAACGTCACATCATCATCATTCACAACATACATCGGGCGATAAATCAGGAACATTTTCATCTTCATCATCGTCATTGGCAACGGCAGCTGTCACCGGTGGCGGTGGAACAACAGGAACAGTTTTAAAACGTTTACAATCGGGTTCAGTTGAACCACTAGATGATCGTTTAACTCGTACCATATACCATAATGCCGGTGTTTCATCAATGAATTCATCATCACATTCAGCTAGCGCTTCATATTATTCACATCAAACACAACAAAAATCATCATCGCTATCATCGACACAATCGAGAAGAACAGATATGACTAGTGGAATTAATGAGAAAACAAAACGACGATTACCAAGTCTACTACAACGGCTCATTGATGAAGGTATATATAGAACCCATTATAAATGATTTCACTACTATTTAAACGATTGTTTTCCTATGGAATACAAAACAAAATTTCTTTTAATCTCGTTTAGGTAACTTAATCAAAGAAGCTGTTCGTCGATTAAAAACTCAACGGTTCACACCTCAATTTAAACAAACCACACCGTCATCGACACCAAATCACAATCAACAACAACCAACGAACCAGACACCAACAAAAATAAATAATATTCTACAACAAAAACAACAAATGCCGCCACCTCGTCAACCTCCATGTTGTTTAACGCCGAATACTCAAAATGGTATTATGATTCCGAATCAATTAAGTGATCCACCGACACAAACAACATCGTCACCAAGTCGTTTTAGTTGGATACCATCCGCTGTATTTGGTCTTACATCGAGTAATTCAAGTGGTAGTGGGAGTCCATTACGTAGTTGTTTTAGTCATGATCGAACACCAATGGAAATCGGTGGTTGTGGTGGTCCAATTAGCATTACGGGAGGACAAGAATATCAGTAAAATGCAAGAGTGGTATGTTAATGGTTCTATATGCTTTAGTCAGAGCGCCACAAAAAAAACTCGTCGATGTAAACAAGAATTGATAGAATATTGGAGATTCTGAAATTACATTTTCGTTTAAACATGTATTATGAGTTACTTCTGGATTTCTGTAACGAATCTTTACAACTTGTATTATGTGAAAGTAGAATAATATTTCGGATAAGATGCATTAGTCGTCTTTGTAACAGATTTTGTTAGTTGATTGAATCTTCTGTATCTCAATATAATCATTGAACTTCACGTTCTGAGATTACACGTTTCAACTTATGGATTCTCGATTTTTAATGAATGTCACTTATTCGGATAATAACCTACAGGACGAGTATCCCTAGTAATAAAGACTTTGTTAGAAATTTAATCATAGAAGTTTCTCAGAATTGAGTAACAATTGTCAATCTGTCAAATTTCTGCATCAATTTTTTTTTTATTTTAGGATAATTCACAATTGTTTCGAAATATTTTTGGTGAAAAATGACAAAAGTTTGAAAGACAATAATTTTAAAAAAATGGCATGTATGTGTGTGAGTGTGTGTGTTTGTTTGTTTTTCATTTTCCTTTCTGTCGTATTAGTTTATTTATTATTTTTGTTTTCATTATTTTTCTTTCGCTTTCTTATAGCCACGCGACACACGCACACATACTACTTTAAGCATATCATGGTCTTCATCTTTCGTTTCATATTCACAGAAAGTATTTTTTTGTTGTCTGACAATCTTCCTTTGTGTGGTTATGTGTATCTCATGTCATATGTTGACAATAAAACAAAGTAGAAGAGAGAGAGAGAGAGCGAGAGAGAGAGAGAGAGAGAGAGATAGAAAAAAAGAGAAGGTGAACATGTAAACTCCGGTTCAACAACCTTCACCACATTCCTGTTCGCAATGTGTATGTGTGTGTGTATATTATTGTGTATGCGTGCCTATGTTTTTTAAGAAAACAAATTGATAACAGTAATGCAAAAATCCATCTCTGTTACGAGTGTATGCACACGTTCAGAAAGTATTTCAACGGTATTATTTTATTTTGTTTCGACCTACATAGCGTATGACAAGACAATCAAACTTGTTTGTTTCTTTTTACGATACGTGTCTTGCTAAAATATCACAGTACTTGAGAAAACAATACATAAACGTGTTTCTCATCAAATTTTTGTTTTGTTTTGTTTTCTGTTTCTTTTATATCATTTTTTTGTTACTTTTTTTTTGAATCAGATTAGAAATCAAGAGCGACGGAACGCGTGAAATGAATATTTAGTCCCGGTTTGTTGTATGTAGACTTCTTCACGCACGCATCTGTGTGCGTGTATATATGTGTGTGTATGTGTAACACAAACAATTTTTGTGTTTCTTTGTTTATTTCTCAGGTATATTCTTCTTTCAGTGTTTCTATTTGTTCGTCTTATTTTTATTGTTTTTTGTTTGTGTATAAAATGGCACATACACTCTCTCTGTATGCTTGATGATAACGGGTATGAGATGTGAATATGTTCTTTTTATCTGTTGATTTTTGTCTGCAGTATTCTTTCCCACCTATTCATCTTTCTTCTTTCATGTTCACCTCCGCTCAAAATTCTTCCTGAATTTTTGTTTTTTTGTCTTCTGTGTTTTCTCTCTTTGTTGTTCTTACCACTATAAACATAATGATCGTATAGATTAAACAACAATTCTTATACATTGTCGTAAAAATAAAAAACAGAAAATTGATTATAATTTCATTTTAGCGATTTATCAGGTACACAGCAACGTACATCTGATTACTTCTAGTCAGCATTTTTTGTCATCAATCGCCTTTATGACAAAAATGCCATCAGCAACTGATTCATAAGTTATTTACAGTACAAACGGGTAGCTCACATTAAATGGGACAAGATCATTTTCGTTTTTTAAGTTACTTAGATACACTTCCAGAACTTCGTTTTATGATCATTCGATAGAGAATTGAATTCTTTACAAAACTTGCTATTTCAATCTCTGATAGCACTTTTCTTGTTTGAGTACCATTCAAAATATTGAATATTGGTTCAATAGTTAATTTTTCTAGGTAGAAGGATAGAGAACTTTGTGCTCTATGGATCTCACTCATTTACAATTTCATGCAGTGTTTTCGCTACGTCAACTGATCTTATAATTAGTTCTCAACCGGCTTTTCAATTTTCTCAAATTAAATTTATTTTCTTAATTAATGATTTCAATTCAGAAACTTTATTTATATATCAAATAATGCAGAATTTAATGCTGTGTAAGATAATAAGACTAAACCCTCGACCCTCAAAACGTCTTACTGCTTTCATAGCCAAAAAACTAAAGTCTGTGAAAAATAGGTTGAAAAGTAGAAATCTGCACGGGCAGTCCGTGCAGATCTCTATTCAAAAGTTAGGTTGTTTTAGATTTATCAGTTTATTTATTGCACTGAAAAATTTTCCTAGAAGACTTGGCTGCAAAATTTTGAAAAATATGTGAGGAGATGCAGAATTTTCCGATGAATCTTCTGATGTTTTCAAAATTCTTCTGGAATCTGTTTTCGAATCAAAGCAAATATTGTGCTATTTTCGGTATGTCGCAGTTCGAGAAGTTAGCACTATTCAATATTTTGAATGGTACTCAAACAAGAAAAGTGCTATCAGAGATTGAAATAGCAAGTTTTGTAAAGAATTCAATTCTCTATCGAATGATCATAAAACGAAGTTCTGAAAGTGTATCTGAGTAGTCCAAAAAAAGAAAAATGATCTTGTCCCATTTAATCTGAACCACCCGTTATACTATCCATGGAGAAATTTTAGTATATAAAATGGCGTGTACACCTGTGAATATCGTGAAATGAACTGTGATCGGACGTGAACATCATAAAATGGTGTGCGGGCACGTGTGAAAAATATATTTCACTTGTGACAACAGTGAACTGTTTAGGGAAATTTTTCGCGTCATATTCGTCGCAATTGGTTACTGATAGAGAAAAAAGGTATGTGGACACGTGAAAAGAAATTTTCGCTTGTGACGCGTGTGAAATTATAAAAAGTTCACGTGACCTCACATTTGATGTTGCAACTGCATGACCCCAACGTCGTGAAACGTCGACAAAATTTCCTCATGCGGCTGCAGCAGTTGCCATGGGCCTTAAAACACAAACACTTTAACAAATTTTGTTAAAAGCATCTCAAAGATTAATTTGCAAATAGTTCTGTTATACTAACTGTTTTATTTTCAAAATGATATGAAAAATGCGACGTAAAAAACAGATTTTTCAAGAAAAATGAAGTATTTGTTAACAATATCACCGCATCTTATGCAGGTCATATTTTATTGTTACTGTTTCTTCTATTTTCCGAAACCTATTCATTCTTGATTTTTAATAGATTTTGTCACTGGTTCATCTTTTCGATCATTATACCTTGTATTGCATATCCAGTCCCATAAAGGCCAATACAGTCCATAATTAAAATTATGTAAACGTCCCTTCCCTTTTGAATGATGAGCATAATGATGATTCAAATCACCAATTCGGCCATCATGTGCAGCAACTATAAACATAATAAAAAATTCAGCCTTTTCGAAGTCTTTGGTACCGAATAGGCCCGTTATATTAGAGAGAGAAAGAGAAGAGAGAAAACACACCCATCGGTCTCTCTAGTCTAATCTAATATGACTGATTGCTATTCTGGATCACTTTGCACTTACTTGCATAACAGGACGTGAATAATCCGAAGAATGCTAAAGCAATTGGATGAAATGGAAAGAAGATGGCTGCCACATAATGTCCCATGGCTCCTTGTACTAAACCTTCGAGTGGATGTACAGCATCTTGACAAAATGCCGATGGAGCTTTGAATGCATGATGGACAACGTGAATTTTATCCCATAGATAAGATGATTCGTGTAATGCCCGATGTGTCCAATAAAACCATGTGTCAAATACTAGACCATAGACAATAACATTTAATAGAAACCACATTAGAGAATAGGAACGTTTAACAAAAAAATCAGAATACCATAAATATGGTTCAACAAAATACATCCAATTTACAGCATACGTTGTATTAACTAAATAAGAGAAACACTTCAATTATTGAAACTATACTAAAAGTCTATTACTTACTTATCATGGCCACAATTCCTAAACCTAATTCTTTCCTTATTTGTCGTTTTCTTCGATTTCGCTCTTCATCGTTCAAATTTTTCGATGCAAATCCTTTTGGATTTGTATATTCGAGAATACCAGCTGTCATCATATATTGAAATGTATAAGAACAAAATACAAAAAAATTAACGATAATATAATCATTTGTACTTTTCATTTCTAATAAATGTGATGAAAAATTTCCATTTAATTTTACATATGGCCATGAAATAGCGGCTCCCAGTGATAAAAGTGATAGAAGACCAGCAATCCATGTACCAATATGAACATCGAGCATCAATGATAGACTATCATGAAGTTTAAGATCATCTAGTTCACCATCCGTTTGCACCTCGTGACAGGCTCGTGTTCTCCATTTCATTTTTAAATAGAAAGAACAGTTCAATAAGAAACTTCAGTCAATAAGGTAATGTTTTTTCTATGGTTTAGAATTATTGCTGTTATACGTGTGTATTTAATGAATAGTTGAACAAACATCTATTGTTATTAAGTTCTTCTATTTATAAAACGAACTACATACGCATAAAATAAATTTTGTTCTATGTCAATATTAGGATGAATCAGATGTGTTCTATGTAATCAGCCATTTACTGCGGATATTTCATGCTAGAGTATGATAGTGTATTTATTCTAAGCTTTCTTTCTTCATATAAATGTCTTTGGATGTCTTAAATACAGAAGAACTAAATGTCGACGAAGAAACGAAAAAAGATATAAAATTTTTAAAATGAAAAAGATTTGTTTCTGTGTATATGAAACGTTATAATCCAGATTAAAAATGATGCTGTGGAGAACTCACGATATCGAACCTATCATTATCGTTGATCTTTACAGATTGTGTACAGAAAAAGCGGCAATGTTAAAACAAAACCGGAAAATAGCTATAGACTAACTATATAATGTGCAAATATAAAAGAATCAAAGTTTGTTCGCTACTTCTGGTACTCAATACATGTAGGTTTTCGTGATCAAATCATGGTGTTCTAAGTGTGTCGAAGCTAAGTGATCGATATAGAGAGTAGTCTAAAGACATATATCGATACTATGTCAACAACAGACACATAATGAGCTAAGATTAATTTAATCTATTTTTAACATTAAAGAATTATCTACGATTGTGAGAAATACAACCATTAAAGATGAATATCATAATCAATAAAATGGATAAAACTGTTTGTAATATAGATAAATGTCTTTTTTAAATGCTTTTATTGCAAAAATTCAGTTATTGAATATGTTCGTTCACTGATGTACTTTTTTGCGACAATAACAAAATCTTTTCAAAAAGTTGAATATCGTGAAGAAAAAACTACAGCTTTTGCACAATAGCGGAAAGGTACTTTTTGCCCAAAACAGTAGATCTTATAGGTTATCGACTATGATGAATACGAAAAAACACTTCCACGACACTGGATAAACTTTATTTTTCTATCAATGATATGCTCTGAAAAATCTTTCTACGGTTGTACTAACTTTAAAGACTTAACCCTTTACCCCCCCTTGGTCACTGGAGTGATCATTTGTAGATCGATGACAAAAAATTAAAAAAGGATCGAATTTAAAAACTTTGGGGAGATGTCGTGTAGTGAACGCCATAAGCTATCGATTGGTAAAAAAAAGTATTTTGTTTCGTTGGTTTGTCTCCGAAAAAGATGAATTACAAAATCGATGACTTTTGAAAAATCACAAAAATTGGATTTTTTCGAAAAATATTTTTCC
>CAJNOQ010001936.1:0-27380 GCA_905250885.1 Didymodactylos carnosus | reverse complement strand
CCATTTAAATATCAATTGTTAGACCGTTAGAAAATGTCAAAAAAATATCTTCTGAACCTGAGGTACTATCACCTGCATCGAGTCAAGAACCACAGACCACTTCTTCGAGGCAAGTTTCTATGACTCGTATAATTGAAGACGAGAAACACTCTAAACTATTTTAGGAAAATCAGAGTCATTTATACTATTCATGACGGCAGAATAAAACGGTGAATGACTTGGTGACCATAAACTGGCTGTTGAATGCCATTTTATGACCAGTTTTTGCCATTTTGAAATGGAGAAAAAACGGACATTTAATGGCCACATTTATGTGGCATTAGTTAATGCGGTCCAATAAATGGAGGAAAATGCCATTTAATGGTGTCCGTAAAATGGCAATTTTTCAGACATTGCCTATAATCTGGCATTATTTTCACCGTTATTTCAAAGTCAAAAAAATTATCATTATAATGCCTGTTAAATGCCAATTTTCATTCGATTTTGACATAATTAACAGGTCCTTTTTTGGCATACAGTTAACAGGCTGTTAATGGACAAAAAAATGCCAGTTTTCGTCGACCTGGGACTTCTATCGATACCAGCGTTAAAATCCTACGCTACGTTCTAGATAACTCGTACTTCGTTTTGGAAAATCAGCATTACTGGCAGATGAGAAGAGGAGCAATGGGTAGTGTAGTTAAACAGGTTCTACCCGATGACTACATGCGTAAGTGATTAAGTACTGCTGGACACACAGACTAGGAAGCATCAATTATATTTTCGATTTTGAAACGACATTTATCTAACTACCAAGAAACTACTCTTTGACATGGTTAAAATATTAAAGAGAATGAACAACCAAGACCCATATATAAAATTGACCTATGAGACGGAAGATCATTGAAATTGTAAGCCTCATATTCGAGCTATTAAAGCTCAAGTCAAAAAAACATTTCAGACGAATTATGTTATTTATTGGCAACCAGCAGCAAAACCGTACGTCTTACCGTTCGAATCTCCACATCTGACGACGTACTCAGCACTAAGCCTGTTACAAGACTTTTACCTGGAGTGCCCTAAAGTAAAAAGAATTTTTTTTGTTATGCATGAAAATACTTAGCTGGCTGGTTTACTATTTAATCAGTATCCAAGTCGTTTCATCGGTGCACATTTTAACTAACTAATGGCAAGATGAGAAATTTAGAATCACTATTTCATACACTAGAAAAATACGAGTACTGCCGAGCTAAAATAGGTTGAAATCAAATTAAACAAGCTCGAAAAAGTGTTCATCTAAAAAAGGATGGTTTAGTTCATTTCACAGTTGCATCATCTCTTTCAAAATTCCGAGTAAAATTATTCAAAAAATGTTAGTTAGAAAGAAGCCTGCAAGATCCCTCATATGAGTCCTACTGGCTGCTGATAGTTAGTTACTCTTCTATTTAGAGCTTCCGGCGTCAAATAGACCCGATGATCCTTTCTGACGGCTTAATAATTAAAGATCATGTAACTGTTCAATCTAACATCCAAATACTAACGAAATTAGCAATGACACATTTAACTTAGCTTAAAATGACACTAACTATGAGAGTTATTTTTATTTCAACATCTCTAGTAACGAAATATTGCAACCGATCTCTATGCCAGCTATCCCTGCTACGCACACACTCCGTCCAGTCGCAGTAGAAATACCTATGAATCCCAAATACATGAATTCTAAAAGTTAGTTTTGTTTCGTTAATAAGTTTTTCATTTCTCTTTGCTTCCATGGCAATCTCCTCATTTCGCTACCGTTCTAGAGTTATCACGTTGCCACAACTCTTTTCATAAAGCGAATTCAAAGATGGCCAGATGTGCTCTTTTCTACTAATATTTATTTAAAAACCTTCTATAATATCATCGTTTTGTACAACATCTTGAAAAGATAATTATCAGCGACAACTAAGTTTCCCTAAGTGCCACTATTTGGGTTTATTATTGGTCGAAACGGTCTGACAACGCGCTCATACAGCGCTATAACGCATTTTTCATCGGTTGAGATAGCACATTCTCCCCCGACCTACGTGGTATTAAAGCACCCTGTTTTAACTACTCCATAAACAATGCTGCTCCAATCCGATCTCAGAACACAACAAATTGTACAATTTTTTAATTGATTCACAGTAAAAACTTCATATTTTATTAGTTCAGGAGACTTATACCAAGTGACTGAAAATCATCGATGTTTCTTGTTGTTGTTGTTGTTGTTGTTGTTGTTTCTTTTTTCCTAGTTGCGATGGCACGGATTTTCTGCATTAGAGTCAATCCCGATGGCGGTGTGTCAACGAAATTATCACCATTGATCGTCTCGCCCTCTAAATCTCTGTTGGTCTCAGCGACAGAATTAAGAAGTGAAGAAGGAATTGTTCCTAAAAGAAAAACAAATCATGAATCGTACAATACTCCTCCAGTCCATTGCAGGATTATTCGTTCGACCACGTGCATATCAATAACATCTGTCACAAACCTAGTATCGTACCGCTAAAGGATGCAATTCAATGACTAGCTCGTCTCTCGTCCACTGCTCTCAGCACCAATACAAAAGTAGTGAATTATAGGTCACGATACGACGTTCAAAACAGGTAGAGGCAACTGAACTATACCTTCTTTTGACACAAGAGAAAAAAGTTCATTGATTTGTTCACGTTGTGTTTCGATCAAATGATGTAGTCGTTCCGATTCTTTATTCATAGCATCCATCTCCTCTTCATGTACATTTACATCTAAAGTAGACAAAAAGCAGTTTTTTCCCTCATGAATGTACGCATTAAGTCATCCTTTACGCTGTCACAAATAGTCTTACCTGCTACTGTGCTTGATGCACAAGGTGATGGCTGACCTGCTACTACAGTATTATTATTCAGCAACGTCATCTTTAATTGACATATTTCGGCATGTAATTGTTGAACATTTTCAATATTCTCTTTTTGTTTTTGATCAATTAACTGGTTAATATCATCATCTAATGATTGAATATCGTCTGATTTTGTTGTTGCATTGTTGGACAATGAACCATTCGGTGACGGTACAATTGAACGTATCATATCAAATAAACGAATGATTAAATGACGATTACAATCATGATATGTATTGCTTCCATTTTTTAAATCACTTCGATAATGACAAAGTGCATTCCATAGTGCATCGTATGAATCATGGTCATCGATGAAAACATAGTCTCGATTTTGTATTGAATGCTTTGCTGATGCGACATTGTCGTCGTCTGCTTCTCGATGTGTTTCGGTCATCTTGCGTTTCGATGATAAGAGTTGAAATCTTTATCTAGGAAGAGTAGAACCTAATTGAAGTGAAAAGTATAATAAAGTCTTCTCGGCATTGTCTTGTTAACGTATGTTTCTCGGTTTTGTATTCCTATTAAATCTCGATCTCTGGTTTTGGAATTAGATAAACATAAACAAGCTCCTTATTTAGCACTGATCTTTGAAAACATAAACAGTAGAATCATATCCTCTGATCTCACTAAAGCGTTAATCATGACTAAGCTGAAAAATTTGTAATATGAGTCTGACCTTAAGCGCAATGAACTTTATACACGATGAAAAGATGATCAGTGTGGACAAGAGTAGAAGTAATCGTGATTAAGCTAGTCTTTGTCAAAGAAATTTACGTCGTCATCAAATTTTTGATCATCCATTTCAGGAAAGTATTTGTTTTTCTGATCTTAATAATCGGTTTCATCGATCTTTTAATTTTTGTAGCAACTACGTTTTTGTATTTAGTACAAGGGGGAAAAGGCGGAATGGCCTGGAATAGCCCATTCCAACCCATTCCGTACCATTCTACACCATTCCAAAACGCTTTTCCCCCCTTGGTTTAGTAGCGTTTAGTAGAATTTCATTCTATCGTATTCATTCTATATATAAAAAATGAACCAACTTTGAGTAATTTGAGAATTTATTTGCTATTGTTAACCAGGATTTATATTTCAATCGTGCTCAGCGTGGCCATGGTCCATTAAAAAAATCGCAGTTACTATACAAAGTCGTTAGTCACAACTGACTTTATGCATCATTATTTATAATCAAAATTAAGGCTATTGTGTTCCTATAGTGATAATTATACTAAAAGAGCCAGTTACCATATTTTGGATGACTATTCAATAGCTTTTGAATAGCGCGATCGTTACAACGGACCGTTTTACACCGTTTAACTGGAGCCGTTTTATAGTTTCAATCCTTTAGTGTCAATCATGCCTACTACGGTATTATGTTTAGTGCCAGACCCGAGTCTAAGAGCCGCTTCCTCTAATCAAGTTTCGTTGACTTGCATGTATGAGGACAGGAAAATTTCTAAGTTAATCAGTGTTGCATATATGCTAGCAGTGGTAGCAAAACAAAAGAGATGAATGACTCGTCGACAAAGCAGTCCGTATACAACATAGACTCTGGGAAATTACCCCCAATCGTCCCGCCAATGAACAGACCGTTTTTAGACTATTAACTGGCGTTCTTAAACTGGCAGTTTATTGTAACGTTAACAGATCGTCCTTACGCCATTTCCACAATGTTAACAGGCCGTTTTGTAAGTGACCGTTAGCTGGAGTTATCCGATCGTTAATCAACTGTTCCAGTTGAGCTTGGCTAACTATAATATAAAAAAATCTGCACTTTTATATTTACTTTTTAAAAACTTGTTTACTGGTAATGCGACATAGATCATAAATGGGATAACGAATACTACGATAGTTCAGATGTCTGTTTGAGAATCTAACATTTTCTTTATTCAAACAGCTGTAGATGTATCTAATTTATCACAAATCTGACTGTCTATTAAAATGGCTGTTTTGATAGTATCCATACTCGTGAAATGCAAGAATAAATTGATTCAACCATTAAAATTCCATAAAATACGACCAATAAAATTAACGAATCTTTTTCGCTTCTAATCATTTCATCCATAGTTTTATTTACCGATGAGCAGACTGTATCTGACACTGACATTTTCTTTCTTATTCGTAGATTTGTTCTTAATTTCAATCGTAAAACGGCATCAGATATTCAAAAAAGGCGGCAAAAATAACTGGAGTGACGCGATGAATTTTAGTTTACTTTTTCATCAAACTACGAGTTTAATAATAAGTAATATTAATTTATAAAAGTCAATGTTTGAAATCTATTATACTAGTTGAGAAAATTACTCTACACATATCTCAATTGTCTCCTGAAAATGGAATTTTGTGTTTAATCAGCGATTTTTACACATAGAGAAGATTTTCATTTAAGACAGACAGTATAATCGAAATAAGTATAAAAAATGAGTAGAATAATGTTTCTTTTGAATGAAATTACTTTTCGTTAGCAATCACCGTAGGTATTCTTTTTGATAAAAATAATAGTTCAGCTATTTAAACTGCCGCTTTTCGTAAAACTCATCAAATTTACTCGATAATTGCATCATCGACAGGTCAAAATTCTTCTTTTTCAATTACTTCTCATTAATTATATTTTCATCGGACGAATCACCATCGAGATGGGATAAATTGTATTTACTTCAAGCTTTGTATTATCCTAACATTGTCATTTACACTATTGAGTTCAATAAGAATATAATAAAAAATTGTCTTTATTAAATAGAATAAGAAGAGAAAACATTTCGTTTCACCATTATTGAACTATTCTCTGTACAAAAGTTGGACACACTAATGGAAAAACATCTCAAATGATGTACAATTTATAAAATGGTAAAATATGAAAGGATCGTGCTGTGACTTCTCAATACAATTTAGAGAAAAAGCAGTATTGCAGAAAATAGAAAGAAATTGTTTTTTCATCTAAAATTGTAAAAAATACAAATGAATCCACTGTTTTACAGCATATTTAGATGAATATAAAAAAATAAAAATAGATTTACAGATAAGATATAAATAATGTTTCTGTATCCATGATGTTTCAATCCAGACAATCAGAAAGATGTGCCATATAAAGTGCTTCATTATTGCCTGGAAATTTTTCAGCACACGAAGGACATTCAAATATTTTGTCTTCTATTTTTGGTAATAAACATCTTTCAACATGTTCAGACATTTCTACGGCATTCATTATTGACGGAAAACTGACATCACATATCGGACATTTATTTTCATCTTCTTGCTTTTGTTCTACTACCGGCTGCTGTTCTTCTTCTTGTTGATCATTGCCATTTTCAATAGAGTCTATGGTTTCTTTATTCGATGGTAATCGTTCAACTATTGGCTGTTCGTTATTGTTTAATAATGGTAATTTAATTTCATCATCTATCGTTTAAAATAAAGCAGAATAACAGCACAGTTTCTCTACTTAATCGTACATTCTAGATACTTTTATTAATTTTAGATGTTCCGAATTGTACAAAGTTCGAAACATTAAAAATTAATAAAAGTATTAGAAAATTAATGAAACTTACAATTTAAAAGTGATGCGAACGAATGCGACGGACTTATACCAGGCGAATGAAAATCATCGATGTTTCTTGTTGTTGTTGTTGTTGTTGTTGTTGTTTCTTTTTTCCTAGTTGCGATGGCACGGATTTTCTGCATTAGAGTCAATCCCGATGGCGGTGTGTCAACGAAATTATCACCATTGATCGTCTCGCCCTCTAAATCTCTGTTGGTCTCAGCGACAGAATTAAGAAGTGAAGAAGGAATTGTTCCTAAAAGAAAAACAAATCATGAATCGTACAATACTCCTCCAGTCCATTGCAGGATTATTCGTTCGACCACGTGCATATCAATAACATCTGTCACAAACCTAGTATCGTACCGCTAAAGGATGCAATTCAATGACTAGCTCGTCTCTCGTCCACTGCTCTCAGCACCAATACAAAAGTAGTGAATTATAGGTCACGATACGACGTTCAAAACAGGTAGAGGCAACTGAACTATACCTTCTTTTGACACAAGAGAAAAAAGTTCATTGATTTGTTCACGTTGTGTTTCGATCAAATGATGTAGTCGTTCCGATTCTTTATTCATAGCATCCATCTCCTCTTCATGTACATTTACATCTAAAGTAGACAAAAAGCAGTTTTTTCCCTCATGAATGTACGCATTAAGTCATCCTTTACGCTGTCACAAATAGTCTTACCTGCTACTGTGCTTGATGCACAAGGTGATGGCTGACCTGCTACTACAGTATTATTATTCAGCAACGTCATCTTTAATTGACATATTTCGGCATGTAATTGTTGAACATTTTCAATATTCTCTTTTTGTTTTTGATCAATTAACTGGTTAATATCATCATCTAATGATTGAATATCGTCTGATTTTGTTGTTGCATTGTTGGACAATGAACCATTCGGTGACGGTACAATTGAACGTATCATATCAAATAAACGAATGATTAAATGACGATTACAATCATGATATGTATTGCTTCCATTTTTTAAATCACTTCGATAATGACAAAGTGCATTCCATAGTGCATCGTATGAATCATGGTCATCGATGAAAACATAGTCTCGATTTTGTATTGAATGCTTTGCTGATGCGACATTGTCGTCGTCTGCTTCTCGATTTGTTTCTGATAATCCATTATGCTGTTGATGCTCATAGATCTCATGATTGTTATCAGAGATAATTGAAGGATTAATTATTGTAATATCCGAATCATCCTTAAAGCATACAATAACGATGTTTAACATTATAAAGTGGAAAAATACAAACTGTGTGTGTGTGTGTTTGGAATTAAAATATATACTGGATTCACGAAAGATAACAACTTTTTGGTTGTCCATTAACGATGTGAAGTACGGATGTTCAAGTTTCAAGCAATGTGACTGTGACAAAATATCTATCAGTGTCTCTCTCAAAACGGATATGATGTCACAGTAACTTTTCAACTAACCTGACCGATTGACGAATTATACATAGCCATCTTGCGTTTCGACTATAAGAATTGAAATGTTTATGAAAATAATCTAGAAAAAATAGAACATAGTTGAAGTAAAAGGAATAATAAAGTCTTCTCAGTAGTTATCTTTATTAATTTATTTTGTTTACATCGTTCAAAAAAAAAGTGCTAAGAAACTTAAATAACTAGAAGAAAATCCACAATTACTTAATAATAGTGGAAAAACTAGATTATTCTGATTATTTTCTAAAGTCATTATGATTCATCATGAAGTATCGAAACGTGGCTTTATTTTACTTTTTCCCACACAATTGTTCTTCTTGCTGCTGTACATATATTCAACTCGTATATATAGAAATATGGGTTATAGAAGGAAGGAGTTGATTACACGACATACGAATGAGTCATATGAAGAATGGAAAGAAGGCAAAAATTTACGTATCAGAGTATTACTAATAATTTTATTGACTAACGATGGTGAAAAATAGTCTAGAAGATGATTTTTTAAAATGTAGAGAAAAATGTAAAATATGAATAAAATATACTGTATCCAGCTTTCATGTGAAAAACTTACAAGATCATTCCATTAGAGGATTCAGATAATATTCATGTATTCTCAGGTGTTCACTCGGGATTCAGAGTTAGGTCATCGTTAAAAGACACTTTGCTGTACATATCCACTGAGTTGTGTAAAATTCTTGCAAGCAAATACGATGAAAGTCAAATCGCTAATCATCATCGAGTAGTCATTGTTATTAATAAAATGTCAAAGTCTAAAACTTTTTATTCGTCAGGATAATTGTTGTGCGCCAGGGTTGTTATAATCTTTATTAAATAAGAAGATTATAGAGAACAACCTTGACCGCATTATATTGTTCAGATCTTTATATTATAAAAGACAATCAACGAAAAAGTGTAACTTTTTTATAACAGATAAATAAAATAAAAAACGAAAGAGAGTGAGTTTCGAAACAAGGATTTAGTTTTCAAACTTGTGGACTGAGCATAAGAGAGTAAATGCATTATCAGAGACATCATTATGGCGAATAAGAGAAAGAAAGAGCACTAACACAATGCAAGTATCAGGAAGGAACTGCATGGAATCTCAGTATGAGAGTACAATCAAATCTACGTATTGTTTATCAACAGGCAAATTACTTTATATATTTTAAATAATGTGTTCGTCTCCATAGTTGAACGTAATAGTAAAGTTTCAAGTATGTATGATTTATAAATGATATCGAGAGCCTTCCTTGTGACGTTCCGCTTAATTAATCGCATATAACCCGAAAGGTTTTTTTTGTTAATTTTTATGAATGATCTGATTGACACTTTCCATTCTTTTCTCAAGCTTCTTTATTTGTTGATAATATTTTCGATCTAGTTTCTGGTGATAACTTCTCAGATCTTTCTAAAATCCAACTTTTAAGTCGACTCAGTGTCCTCTTAGTGTGTTCAACATAATATCGAGCTAAATAGTGATTAATGTTGTTTGATGGCGTTTTCCTGGTTTCGTAACTGTCCTTTCAGAAAAAAGGAGGCACTTTTTTGGCCAAAAAACGGTACTGACAATATTGTGTACACATCTAAGTGGCTTAAGGCGCTCAAAGAAAAGATTTCATCGTACTTAAAGTATTTTTTTCCGTGGTGCACGAGTAAATAACTAAGAAAAACACATCAAAAAGGAGTTGTTCTAGTTTAACACAGAAACATATCTGACTATTCAAATAGCATCGCTGACTGTTAAACTAATCTAATAACAAATTCTCTCTATTGAACATTCTTCTTATCATTTATTTTTTGATTGTTCTTGAGATATTTGTAGCTGAACTTTATGATAAAGTTGTGGCTGTAGAAGGCGAAGATGTTGGAGAAACGATATATTTTCTTTGAACTCTCTGATTTTTTCGCAGTGTTTATCTTTCTTCATATACTGTATTATCGACTGCCATCCTTTGTTTCCAGAATCTAATTCGCCCGTTTTAAACAATATACATACGAATGCTGATTCCTTAGCATCTTGCTTTAACCATCGTCTTACTTCATCTACTGTTTTCTGTAACCACGAGTGATTGAATTTGTTTCATATGACGGCATTGATAAAAAAATATACCTGAAACTACTTTCAGATCTAAAACTAGCGTGAATTCTGGTATTTTTTGTAAAAAAGAGAAAAATAGCTCAAAAAGAGGAGAGGTCTTGGATTAAAGAGAAAAGAAGAGGAAAAGAGGAGCATTACGAACCCAGCCGCTTTCCTATAGTGTACCATTAAACACATTTCTACCTCTATTGCCGGCAAACAACTTTCTCTAAACTGTTTCGTTTACTGATAACTTTTCAATTATCTTGTTAACTTTTCTAACAATGACTAAATAAACATCAATGAAACGGGTGACTATGAAAAAATCTTCGTTACTCGAATCTACTAAACCGCATTCTTTCGAGGGAACTTTTTTTTGAGACTTGCGCGGCCATAATTAATTACATAGAAGAATTAGTAAAAATGTACAGGTAATGTTTTCACAATATTAGCAAAAACAACTTAAGTTATCTTACACATCATCGATAGCAAGTGCATTCCGTAGATAAGAAAAAGGGCAAAAATAATTAAATTCATTTTATTAGTATAACGATCTACATCAAAAGAAAATTCAGTTTATACTCAAATGAACTATTATTAAGATTAAACTATCATTCGATGTCAATCAGCATTCAGTTCAGAATTAGACAAAAAAAGGTAGTTGTTTATATTACAATACAACTAACTTTGCTTTATTTTCTCATTTTTATTTTCAACTTTACCGGGCCCATTCTTACCTGAATGCGTCATCGTTATCTATATGTTTCTACTAATAATAAAAAACAAAGGAGATAAGTTGACCTCGGACATAAAAAAATGAATCCACGCTCATGAAAAGAAAACAAAATTGAAGAGACAAGATACTTTGTAATCGAAAGCATTTTTCAAACATAAAACGTACAGAATTACTAAATCAACACTTTTACTTCGAAAAATAAATTCAAATAAGAACTAAAATAATGGATGACTTTGATGTCTTTTCAAATCTACCATCAAACAATATTACTGTTTCCCCTGCAAATGAGAATACAAACAGCAATTTTGACTTGTTTGATTTTCCTGCTGACGAGAATTTGCCTAATCCGCAAGCTCACGAAAAGATCCCAACGAAAACAGCAGTTAGCGATCAGTCATGGGATCTAGCAAACGTAAGTAAGAGACACACTCCCTGCTTTCAATATTGTTAATACAAAATATTTGCTCGCAGGATCTTGGTAGCGAACAAGAAACAAAAACATTAACAACCCCTGAAGATGGTTCGAGCAATATACAATCACATGATAAGAATATCTTCAATAATAATGGTCCTGAAGATAATACTGAAGTCAGACTAAATGCAGCTTATACTTCGGATGTTAATGACGAATCAAATATGTTTAGTTTTAATGAAAAAAGTGATTTAACTGAAGCTAAAGTAGAAAAAGCGAACAATGATAATCTATTTGGCTCAGACGATAAACAACAATTAAATATTTTAGAGTCAACAAATATTGCCAGTGATGATTTCCCATCGGATTCTCAGAAGTCAAGTTTGTAATCAAAGAGTGAACTCTAATTTTTCTTTTCTAGTATTGGTTCTCTAGTATTTTCAGCTAATACTGCTGTCAATAATGAGTCAATTCAACAACAACAATTTGCTCCTGTTGTCAACCAAGAATTTGCAGTATCAGCCGATAAACAATCCGTTTTCGACCAATATGATAGCGAAATAATAACAACACATGATCAACAGCATTTTGTAACAGAAACATCACCGCCTGCTATATCGAGTCTATCGCAACAAGAAGAATACCCAATAACGTTGTCAGATTCAAAATATGAACAGTTTGATGATAATGAAAATGAAACATCGTTATTTGCACCACCCACCATATCTTTCGATCAAAAACGTCAATTAGAAATAGCCGAGAAAGATGCAGAAGAACAGCGAAAAACTAATGAATTAAAGCAACAAGCGAAACAGGATTTAAATCAATGGTATAATGAAAGACAAAAAAGATTAGAAGAAAAACGAAAACAAATGAAAAATGATGAAGAAATTCTTAGAACGAAAGCACAAGAAAAAAGTGTAAAGCAAACATGCAATTGGGATAAAGTATTACAATACATTGATTTTTCTCCAACATCCGGATTAACAAAGTCAAAACGGGATCTATCAAGGATGAAAACAATATTGTTGAATGTAAAACAAACGCCAAAAATGTCTAATGGAATATAACAAAACGTTAGAATAGTTTTTCAGTATTTTCTTTTGTTTTCGTTTGAATATCATTTATTAAAAAGATTCAGAAGCGTAACTATACTATATCGTACTTCTTATGACACTTACTAAGGAAATACAAAAGTGAGAATAGAAATATCCTGTAAAGGAATTGCAAACAAAACATCTTAACCTTTTAACACACAAAGCATTTTCTTTTCTTTCAATAGTAACTGTATTATTTTTCCAACAGACAGCCGTCGCAGTATAGGCATGCAAAACAGCTATCAATTTTTGCAAGAGTTGATTGACTGTCCAATTAAACTTAGTTCTGAACACTTTTCCTTTTTTCAAAATGATCTCGTAGTAAAATCATGAACATTTCTGATTTAGTAAAACAATCAAAGTTTATTCGATTAAGAAAAAAAGTTCCAAGTACTATTTTGACATAAAGTTTTATTGGATAAGAAAATAGATTTTAAGAAAAATAGATATTTTTTATAATGGCAGTTATTGATAATTTGAAGGCTGCTTACAGAAGTTTTTCTGAATTCTGTACTTCTTCTTTTCTCACATTGCACTTCAACACAAAAAATGACACTTGTGATGTTTTTACCATGTTGATAATGATTGAAACTGTTGTATTGCCGTGTAAAATTCTTGTTTCGTCGCAAANATAAAGTTTTATTGGATAAGAAAATAGATTTTAAGAAAAATAGATATTTTTTATAATGGCAGTTATTGATAATTTGAAGGCTGCTTACAGAAGTTTTTCTGAATTCTGTACTTCTTCTTTTCTCACATTGCACTTCAACACAAAAAATGACACTTGTGATGTTTTTACCATGTTGATAATGATTGAAACTGTTGTATTGCCGTGTAAAATTCTTGTTTCGTCGCAAAAGAATATATTCATCTACTATGTAATCATCTTTTCTATAAATTGCAAAATTTTGCTGAACCTCTTTGGTGTTAAATACGTGATTACCTGAAAAGTGGATGCTCGTATAGTTTTAACAAGTCAGCAAAACTTGGTCGACTATGTGCATCGTAGGTCCAACAACGAGACATCACACTGTAAACTTCTGGAGTGCAGCCTCTCGGTTGAGTAAGGCGGCCACCCTTTTGGATAAAACTCTGTACCTAAAAAGTTAATATAACATTCAACTATTTTATAGAGGCACAAATAGTTCAACCTATTTACGTCATGGTGTTCTAACGTTTCATAAGGAGATTTTCCACGCGTGTAAATTTCCCACATCGTGATACCAAATGACCATACGTCGCTTTTGCTTGTAAATTTGTGATTCGATAATGATTCTGGTGCATACCTAAATCAAAATGAACTTAAAGTTCTTTGTTTAATGCCCATCGAGCTGAACTTGCCAAGCAACTGGTACTGGAGTATCACTTCGTTGAATATAGTAATGATTCTCGGACGTTTGTCGAGATAGTCCAAAATCAGCAATTTTTACTCGTGTCTGTGACTGCATAAGAATATTTCGAGCGGCCAAATCACGATGAACAAAATGCTTTTGTTCCATGTATGCCATGCCTAGATAAATTTATTTATTCAATAATACATTTTAGAGAAGAACACACATTACCATGATTAATCTGTATGACCCACAAACTGAATAGTGATTGAATACCATTTTCCTGATGTTTATGTAGGTAATGCAGCAGTGAGCCCATTGAAAGAAGTTCTTGAACCTGTGTACAACAGATATATGTTATATTATATCTATATGCAGATATATATGTTAATCATTAACGATAAAAGAAAATGCCTTGAACGTTTGATGCCATGCAAACGATGTTAGTTAGTTAAGAATAGCCAGTATATAAGCAATATTGAACATATATTTCCTAAAAATAATACTTATTTTCATTAACCAAAGCATTTTTCAGCATTATTTTTGTTCATTTTGCCTCTTTTTTGAATCCCTGCACATACCATGACAAGAGAATTACGTTGTTTTGAATTTGCTATACCATAGAGACGTACAATGCATGGATGCGTTAATTCTTTCATAACAAATGCTTCTTTTTTCATTTCTTCATAAGCTTTCACGTCCATATCTTTAAGAGTTTTTATGGCAACAGGAACCTGTATGAAATCTATTCCACTAATAATCATCTGGAAAATTATATAAAATTCTATACTTACAATTTTACCATGGTGCTCTTGATAAGTTCCTTCGTATACTATACCAAAATTACCCTCGCCAAGTAGTCTTCCAAAGGTCAGTTGTTCAAGTTGTATAACGACAACTTTTTTATTCACTAGTGGATTCAATAAATGTTCCTCTAAAATAGTAAAAAGACACTAAATATGATGTTATGCATAAATTAATCATAATACCCATGACATTCAACACTTTGTGTTTGTTATGTACATTGTGTGATAAATTTTTTTTGAAAGGGTTTATCGCTTGAAGCAGTAGATGTTCCGTAAATATATTATTTTTTTTAGAGTTAATACGTACTTGAAGATGCTGAAAAAACATCGAAATTCATTAACCCTAAATCATATGAAGAGAAAAGTATGTTTACCCAATGTGGATGAAGACGAATGACGAAGAGACATAGATGGCTTATCGTTCGAAAACGCAACAGCATTATACACTTTACTGGTCATTTCTGAAAAAAAAATAAAAGTTTTTACAAATGTTCAGTTTAACGTGATATACTAGCAAATTTTAAAAAAAAAGAATCGCCCAGTGGTAGTTTTATCTGAGATTTTCGAGGCTTCAGAAACGCGTAGAGATAGCCACTAGACTTCTCAGCTTTAGCAAAACTCTCACCCGGAGATAATGGTTTGACAACGTGTCTGAATGTTTTCATAAAACTATCAACAGCATGTTCAAGACTATCATAAAACTGTAACTGATCATCGAAATAATAAGAATGATTGTCCTACAACAAAAACATACTCTCATAAAAAGAAAAAATACATACATGTGATAACTCACTTTTCTATGTATTTTCAAGTGCACTAAAGTATTTTTCCATATAAGAGAAATAGCGTAATCATCCTGTGCAGTTAAGCTTTGTCGTACAAAAAAATAACCATCACTTTTTTTGAAATAATTTAATATAGCTTGCATTTGCTAAAGACGAATGTAGACTAGATTAAAATCAAAAACTGTTCTAAAATAATTTACTTTATATGTCAATGAACCATGATAGTACATTGAACGATTTGATAATGCAGGCTTGACTCGTAGTTCAGCTATATGAAAAGAGAACAAAAATCAATAATTTTCACTAGAAAATAACCTATAATTACTTACATAGTTTTACAGCACATTCACGTGCCTGATGTTTAACCGCTAAATCATAAGGAGTTTCTAGAGCTTCAGTCAACGGTCGTAGAGGTGACTCATAATTCAATAAACTCTAGAAAAGTAGAAAAAATAGTATCTTCAGATATTAAAGTGTATTTTATGCTATAATACCATAACTGATTCTATATTATTGCATGCAGCAGCACAATGTATAGGTGCATAAAAATTGAATGGATTTCGACAGTCAACATCGGCCTGTCCACGCGTAACAAGCAATTCAATGATTGTTGGACAGTTGCCAAGAGCTGCTTGCTGAAACATCACTTTTAAACAATAATTATCTTCTTTTTTTGAGACGTTCATTTAACATACATGTAATGATGTCCAACCAAGTTTGTTAACAAATTTCGAACTAGCACCTGCATTCAATAATTCTTTAACTGCATCTTCGCGTCCAAAAAATGATGCTTCATGTAACGGTGTGTTACCTAAAAACAAACAAAACAGATAACATTAAATTATTAGCTTAGCCACACTTCTTTTCTATGCCACCTTCTTCATTTTTTGAATGAATATCAGGACAAAGTGGATCATTTAAAATTTGTGCTATTAAATCTCGTTGACCTTCAAAATAAAAAATAAACTATTATCAAATTTTTTCTAGTATAAAATAACTTACCTTCTGTTGCCGCTTGATGTAACACAGTAGATTGACCACGACGTTGCGCGAATGGAGGTAGTGGTTGTCCGCGTACTGGAGTACTTAAAGGACATTTTAAATACTTGGCACCATCAGTTTTATAAAATTTAATTAATTCTTCGAGAGCTAAAAACACAATGAGAAATTATAGTGCAAGCTTAAAATGCTAGCAGATTATCAGCTTGGAGCACGTCTCTTTGTTCAATTAAACAATCTATTTCCTCTTTCTTTCCCTCAATTGAATGAACTTTAGACATTCTTATCAGTTTAGATTACACGTACAATAAAAGGTTGAATCCGTTTTTTCGTCCAAAAATGTTCCATTTCCTACATGATGGCATCGATAGTGATGACAGTGTCGATCTTTAATTAATGATAATACAAATTCGTTCTCATCACGTCTCGATTGTCTCATTAAATAGATGCCATTTTGATTATGATCTAAAAGAAGTGACATTAATGTAAAACAGTTATTTAAATTGATTGTGATTAAGTACACATACTTATATGATAATTTTCTTTTAAAATTTTTTCACTCGCTTCTCTATCACATGCACCATAAAAACATTCCATATCCTCACGACTTACTGAACGTTGTTAATCGGCTTTCAATGAAGTTCGTTGTCTATGTATAGAAAAAAACAATTAGTATGAAACTAGTACGCAAAAAAACATCTAAAAATTACCTTTGAGCAATTTTGAGCAAGTTACTGCTCTTAGCTTTCTTCTGGTGATTTAAAAATTTGAATACATAAACTAAAAGTGATTACCCTAATGAATATACTTGAGATAAGCAGTTCGTCTATACAATGAAGTCGGTGCTTGCTTTTCTTCCAAAATTAAATTTACTTATAAGTGTTTGGCAAGTGCTTCACAAAGTACTTCGTAGCAATAAAACAACGTATTGCAATTTTAGAGAATTACTCGTAAAAGTACATCACAAGTAAATAATTTTGAAATTGCCAATTTTCGAAGTACCAAGTAATCAAGCACTTCGATCAAATATGTTCATTTGGATAGGGAAATGTTAATCGATTTTTTTAAATTTAAACTCCGGTTGTTGGCAAGCATGACTGACTGATCCTTTATTGTTATATCTACATATAACACACCGACGGTTACTTTGTTAAGCTTACTGTTTCTAAAATCCAACTATAGATTTTCTCTAATAACTGAATATCTACGGTCATGCCTATTATCTATAGTCGTGTCTTTATCCACACGTATCGAAGAACAGTGGTGACGGTAAAGGATCATCCCCTTATGCTTGCCAAAAATTGGAGTTTAGATAAGAAAATCGATTATTACTTCAACAGCTCCTATAGGTACCCAAGGACTTGAATAAAAATACTTTCGGTGATGGAAATGGGTATAATTATCTTTCTTTGTACTGACTAGGGATAAGTATTAGTAGTTCTTCATTCTTACATTACTACTGCGCGCTATTGAGAGTTCGCTGGCCCCATTGAGAAAAGAAAAAACTGCATGAGTAACGTGGGGGCATTATGAATTATCATTATTAAATGAAGAAAATTCCTGTAGCAATAGGTAAGCACGAGTATCTGCTTTTAAATTAACTGAGTGTGTATATTCTCCGTTTGATCGAACTCCCGAACCATCCTTTGTTTTGCCAGTGACACAGCTATATAACAGTCACATATTTCTGGAAAAAATATCAAAGTTTTCTTATATATTTACTGATAACTAACAGGTCAGTGACCACTAATGAGTCATTAACGACTGATTAGTGTCTTAAGCTTCGATTAATTAGGACTAATGGCAGCTGATACTTAATTAGTCGTATGAAAATTTGTGGAAAACACTAATCTGAAAGTAGAAAAAAAGAAAAAAGGTGAAGCTACGGGTAAGAATCGAACATTTGACTCAAAAATGTTTCAGAATCAAGTACATAAGCGTTCAGCTAAAAAAGAAAAACAGTCCCGCGGGACTTTTCAACAGGAGTCCCGTGGGACTCGACTAGGGAATACTAAGTTGAGCAGTAAAAGTATCGAGGAAAAGGTATTTCATCAAAAATCAAATATTATCTATAGTTAACTTGTATTTGTCTCATGACAGAGTATACTGCGGTAGTTTTTTAACAGTACATCCAAAACACATCTATACTGGAACCAGCGGACTCATCAAGCTATCATTATGACTGCCAGCTTCCCCTTTCACATTTTCTTAAATCATATCACCGGAACAAAAAAAATAAAGTTGGTTTAGAGTTGCTGAAAAGTAGTTTTTCGTATTCATCACACTCGATAACCCAGAAGATTTTCTATTTTTGGCCCGGTGTACTTCCGAAAGTTTAAGAAAAATTTTGAAACAAAATGGCGCAAAAAGTTTTCCATGGAAAAATAATATTAATTTGAAAACTTATCCTAAACTTTCGGAAGCACCTCGGGCCAAAAACAGAAAATCTTTTGGGTTATCGAGTGGAGTGTGCTGCATACGAAAAACTACTTTTCAGCAACTCTAAACCAACTTTATTTTTTTTCCGGTGATATGTCATACTATTTATGATTTATCGATTCGAACCAAGAGGGAAAAATGGTAAAACTAGTAACAAGTCAATAAATCAAGTTACGTTTTTTTAATAAACAGCTTGTTTTTTGTATGTAACTTTTCTTTTTTGTAAAATAAATCGTTGAATTGTAAACACGTTCAAATCGTGATCGAACGCAAAATGAAATGAAATAAAACAGAAGGTATAAACTTAACTTTTCAATTTTCCCAGTAAGTATTAAGTTAATTTGTTAAAAAAGTTTGCTCCGCTGTAAGCAATGTTTGCCTCGCTTTAGATGTAGCATAAACACATCAATGATGTTGTCAAGAATTCTACCTTCAGTCTATTTTCTACTGTTCTAAAAAAACTACATATGTACTCAAAAACTAAAAGAAGTTTTTCTTTGTAAGCCATTATGTCGTTTGTTGCTGCTCTGTCTCGTAACTTCTCCACTTTTGCAGCTCTTTCCTGCTTCTAAATACTCTTGTTTCTAATCACAGCTTCATCCGATGAGTTTCGTTGCCAAGTAAGCAAAGAAATCTTAGATATGAACACATATTTTTCAGCTGATTTCAGTATCACTATCTGTAAGTCACAGAGATTCCTGTCACTATCAGTCACTGACATAATAAAAGAGTCTGAAAATGAGGCTCTATGTAGTGATGGGACGTATATATGTGTGTTATTTACCAGGAAGTCTATAGGATAGTAAGCGAACGAATACATTTTTGCCGTGTAGATGTCGGATTTCAGCGCAAAAAAAATGGGTAGGACTTTTATGGAGGAAGCGAAATTTGATTGAAAAGAGAACGGTCTATTGAGAACTGTGTACATAAAGTCAAAAACTGTTTCCGTAGCACAACCACGTCGTCAAGTATGAACGTATTTTCCAGTTTTCCATTCGACTTTTGGAGTTTAGTGCTCTAGTCGTGAAAATACATATCACCGATATGTAAAATTTTTAAATAGGACTAGAGTCGATAAAAACTACATTTTTGGATAGAGGACAGCCGATTGTATATGTATCCACCAAAACCGGCTCGGAGTACTGCCATTAGGGAAGCACAGGACGAGGAACGATAAGATCGCAAATCGACCCCCTTTCAAATCAGTATTAAGTTACCTCATCTGATGCAGTTTTGAGGTTAATCCATGATTAACCCCAACATATTTTTAGACCGTAAAAATCCTTTTCAGTGACCCTGGAAACCCTTCAGCAAAAAAAATCTTTGCTCGTTAAATGACCTTTACTTAAAGTATTTTCATTATTCCACTTCTTTCGCCTAGAGCAAACACAACCTATTATCCACCGACCGATAAAGAATTTCACGGGCTACACAATGATATATAAGAGAGTCTTAAAATGTAACTAGGCAGTCTAAGGTTAGAAATACTCGGTAGTATCTCAGCAAACCGGTAGGTCAACGTGGTTCATGTTTATAATAATGACTTATTTTCTCGTTAACCACTCCACTTCATACATCATTCGATAGAGTATTTCACGGGCTAGAGAATGATTTATAAGAGTCTTAAGAAGATGTAACCGGGTAGTCTAAGATCGGAAACACTCGGTAGCATCACAGTAAACCGGTAGGTCAACGTCGTTTGCCTCTATAATAGTGGCTAATCTTCCTGTTAACCACTCCACTTTATACAAGTATTCAATAGAATTCACTAGATAACAGTAACATCTACTGTTACTAGGAAATAGTCAAATTTAAGTGAAAATATGGATAAAACTTTTAAAATTTCTCGGATCGATCTGTCCCGTCCGACTTGAAAATTTTTTGGGATGGCCCATCCGACCCGAGAAACAGATCAACCGATTTGAACCGTCCGAGCCCAAGGTGAGTCGGTCCAGGGTTGGGTGGACCAATAGAAGCTCTGCTACTTAACACAAAATTACAAATAGCACAAAATAAAGAAGTTCGAGCAGCACTTGGGATGCTACGTTGCACATCGAGTAAATATATTCAGCAATGAAACGATTTACCGAAAATCAAACACTGCGTTATCACATTGACACAAAGAGCATTAGCCATTGAGGATAATATAACAGAAGAAAACATAAATGACATTTTGACAGAACTTTGAATAAATTTTTTGTTGTTTATTTTTGTTTTTGTTGTTTACACGATTGTCTTTTTCTTGATTTGAGAGCTGTTCGTGTCTCGCACGTTTGATTTGTCAAGTAAATATATCGAAAATTTTATTTTTTAAAACTGAGCAAAAAAATAACAGATTAACAACCGCGCTTTTATTCTATTGTGTATAATGGATGTAGATAAAAAGAAGAATAAAAAATCATAAGAACTACATGAAATCAATCTTGATCAAATCAAGAAAAAAGAGCAGCCCTATTAACAATAACAATAACCAAATTCTTCAAACTATACAAACAAACATATAAAATGAAAAACGACAGTGTCTTATCGCATAACATAGGCATTTCAGTTGCTGTCTCGCGGCAATCTAGAAATGACGAGTACAAAAGCTTATTTTCGGTTTAAATGTGCACAAAAATAGGCAATGATTATGAGATTTTAAAAATGAACGAAAAGAACTTTATTTGAGCATAAAACATACATAAATAAGATGAAACGGAAAAAGCTGTACACAACTCATTCTCCCTCTCTTTCCTTCCAGTCGCGTCCATACACACTTTTGAAACAACGAAATTTAACAAGCATATTGTGTGAACGGATTACTAATTATTCTATACATTCAGACGAATAATTGAATGTACGATGGAATTCGATTGTACTTTGCTGTTATTGTTAATTAGCATCGATGCAACATTAGCTTAAAAGATAAAATATAAGTTTTCGTTGATCAATTTAGTTAGCATGTACTTCGAAACCATCACATTATCCTGAGCTGTCCTGCATATTATGGAGATCATCTTTCAACTGGCTGGCATGTGTGAGAGATAAACGACGCTTCTAATTGAGCCGAAATTTGCCAATGTCTGACTAGGGACTACTAAGAGAGTAATACCACTAAGCAAATTTGTTTTCGATTTTCTCATTTTTCTTCTTTTTAGAAACTTACTTTTCATACAAACTTAGAATTAAGTTATAAGAATTGTGAAAAAAAAACTGAAACATACTTTAATTCACATTTTCAATGTCATTAATCAACGAATCCACTAATTGTTCTTTTGTTGCTCATCTGTGTTGATCCTTGGGGAAATTTCATTTGATTTTGTTAGTGTTGTCGTTTGTTGAGTTGTTGGGTCAGAATCAGATTCTTCTTCTGCTCCTTCCAGCCACTTTATCCATTGATTCACTTGAAATAAAGCTTTTCCCTTCTCCGGATAATCGTCGTTAATATCTTCTTTCCATGTATAATAAGCATCTTCATCGATAATATCTAGATCATATGAATATTTGAATAATCTTAACAACAATTCTTTTGGAAATTGCTTCTTATATGCTAGTAGCTGTAGTGCATACAATGCTTGGACTTGCTGATCAATCGTTGTAATATATTTCTGTAAACAATGCCGATACTTTTCTATTTCTTCTTTTTCTTTTATTAATGTCTGTTTATCTGGTCGTTGTTGAATATTCGTGGTTGTTAACGTTGTACGATCAATGGCTACTTCATAAATACATGTAATTAGTGTTTGAATAAATTGTTCATCCTGCTGATTATAACTGATTATTTGTTCATCAATTATTGTTTCTAATTCATTACTAGTAATGTTCGTACACAAGCACTCAATGAGTTTACAACGAAGTTTTAAATATGGACATAAATAGGCTAAACGTCTGTCTTCTAAAACATTTAATAACAAATCATCTTTACGATTTTCAAGTGGCAACATATCACTCATATTGATTTTAGATTTTTCTAACAAATTGTACATGTATACTTCATTATTATTATATAATTGTTGTAATTGTTGTAAAAGTAATAGAAATAACGGATGATATTGGCCATCTTTCAAAATTTTACATAGATTCGCCAGTGATAGTAGGCAATTCGATGATGATAGTGTCTGTTTTTTAGGTGGAAATAATTGTTTTTCATCTAAACTTGATGAAATTAGTTTAGCTAAGATAAATGAAAATTCGGATTTAAATAATGGAATATCTTTTTCATGATCATTGGTTTTTTGTAACAGGTTTGAAATAACTGTGATACATTGATCATTTGTAAATAAACTGTTTTTATACAATTCTTGCAATAATTTACATAGCGAATCAATATTCTTCTTATGGTTATAGATAGATTTTATCAATAAATATTCGCCAAATTCAATTGTTTGTCTCTTTGATAATTTTAAATGACGTATTTGTTGAACAATTGTCTCCGTATTATTTTCACTTGTTAAATAGGTATCATACTTTTCATGTAATTCTTCTAATGACAATGAACTAGCAGAAACGGTTGAAACATTTTGTAACTGAGCTGTGATTGTTGTTGATGGTATCGATGTTTTTATCAATGATGATAAATTACTTTGTTGTTTTGTCAATGGATGATTATTAACAATATCTGTATTATGATAAGTGTTCGATGTTTGTGATCGATTGATTTGATGCGCTGGTGGTTTTTCCAACTGTAAAGGAATCATTTGAGACGCTTCGCGATCAGTCGGTAACCAAACTTTAGCTCGCGTTTGGGGACGTGGTACAGAATTTCGAGAAGCAGGTGTAAATAATGGAACATTTGTTATTAGAGAAGGACGCACGAATGGTTTCAGTTGTGGATTTGTTTTATTTTCATTATCACCATTGGCCTCATCCACGACTGTTGCTTTACATGCTGACGATGGTGCTGTCGTGGATGTTTGACGTTTGTCACCGTTGGTTTGATCAGATAACGTCTTTGATTTATTACCATTTGAAACAGTAGTTGGCGATAAACGATGATCATTGGTAATATTATTGCTAGTTTCAAAAGGATTCATTAGATTTAGATTTGAATTATTCTCATTTCTTTGTTGGCCTCTTGTCTTTGGTGATGTAGATGATGATACTCCTGTTTGTGTAGGACGAAAATATGACGATGAGAACTGTCTTTGTTGTTGTTGATAATGTGGAGAATGTTGCGCATTGTCTAGAACAAATAATGTCATTAAACATATAACATCTCATTCAAAAACCAAAAGGATAATGGATCACATAGTAAAAGAATCCTTATAGAGAAAGTTTTCATCAAAATCAATTACTAATAATTATACACGTTTATCTAGAGAAGGCGCGATCAGTTATGTATTCGGAAAAAGTTTCTGAAAAACGAATAGAAAAAAAAAATCTGGAACATAGACAGCGGAACAAGTTGGGTCTAGGTAGGCTCAACATTTTTTAATATCTAAAATAACACAAAAAGATTTTTTATTACCAAATCTATATTAGGCTCAAGCCTACCCTAGCCTACAGGCTCCGTTGCCTATGGAATATAGAAACATCATACCTGTTGATATTGGATATAAACGTTCGAACTGAAATCGATCAGACGATAACTGAGGATTGGTGCCACCAGTACTCGTGGTGGTAATTTCTGCTTGAGATCGTGCAGGTGCCATTGAGAGCTGTGTGAGAGGTCTTTGAGCCATATGTGACCACTTTGTATCGTATGGACGCTGATTTTGTATTTGTGCAGGTCTGATTGGCCTGTTTGGCATTTGATACATTATATCGGATGTTGATTGAAATTGTAGTGCATATGGATAAGAAAAAATCGCTTGTTGTTGTTGCTGTTGTATTTGTTGTTTTTGCCTGTTTATCGATTCTTCGCCGGTTAATTTTGTTTCGTTTTCTTTTAGAGCGATCCGCTGCCTCCAATTATTCTCGCGTAATTCAATAACGTCTTGCAATATATATCTTATACGAGATGGTAAATCTTTATTCGCTTGTAGTTTTTTAATACGTTCAATATATTGATCCATTAAGTTTTTTCCTTGTTGGTTGTCTAGTTTTTTACCAATTGTTTGCATTATTTTTGTTAAACATTCTAAATCTTCACATTTTTCACTTAAACTTTCATTATTACTGCTTGTTAATAATGTCTTAATGCATTTGTGTAGAATAGCTTCGGATACCAAATCTAATTTACCTAATTCGCCGATAAATTTTATATTTCCCACAGCTTTTTTCTTTCCTTCTATACGCATTTCGATGGGCGTCAATGATGATTGTTGTTGATCTAAGTGTTGTTCCGGTCTGTAGTCAGGAAATTCATTATTACCATTTTGTGTTGTTGTTTTAGCTCGATTCTCAAACTCATATTCGCATTTAGCTAATAGAAGACGACGAAATGTTTTGATTATTGAATCAGATGGTTCGAAATTCGGTGCATCTTTATCTAATCGACGACATAATTCAGCGTATAATCCACAATAATTTGGTTCAACTAAAGATTTTTCGAATATTAATAAAATAATCCCTTTTAATCTAAAATATTCAAAAGAATAGCCCGTGAATTAGACTACACAAATATCTGTGCAAATAACTAAGAAACTTACACATTTGGTGAATCAATACCAATATTCAACAGATCAAAAGTTAGCTTTTCAAATTTTTCTGGTGTTAATTTATTTAATAGACCGCGACAACGACGAAAAACATCATTGTGTCGATCTTCTTGTGTTTTTTGAGTTTCACGATAACGTACAGAACTTGGAGCTATCCATCTTGATTTTTTCTTATGATCAACTAAATTATCAGTAGTGCCAGTGGTATTTTCAATAGGGATAAGTTGTTTTTGATCGTCCGATACGGCAATAGTCGGAATGATTGGCGTTAAAATTTGGTTGTGAACGTCCAGATTTATTTGATTATATTGATTAAAATTTGACACTTTTGATAAGGAAAATATTTTTAGTGGAATTAAACTGTGCTGTAAACGACGAGTCTGTCTCACTCACATACACAGAAACAAAATTATATTTTAATTCTAAAAAACACAATAAAAATCAATTAGACTTTGTTAGAGATCTTACATTACAGAAAAATAATCAGTGAGTGTTCTCCGTTAAAACAAAATGCATAGTGAACAATTTGAATGTACAAAAAATACTTAGGGAGTAACATTCAGAGAGAATCTTATTGTGTCTGAGATTTTATTTCACTTTTATGCATTAAATTTTACCTTGGGTCTAGTCTTTTTGTTATTTTTATTCAAATCGAAATCACAACTCTTTATACTAAATATTCGATTTAAAAGCAAAGAGCAAGAGTGAAGTAGAGCAATAAAAGTAAATTCGCCTAGCGTTGTTGAGGATAAGGATTACAAAGTAAATGGGATGACATACTATGGCGAAATCAAAGCAGATCAGAAGAAAGATAAAGAGAAAGACGAAGTAAAATTTTCTTTTATCAAAGTAGAAATCGAATTTTGATGAAAAAAACTCGTTTTCTCTTGCAGTTCCAACTATTAAAAACTCTACTTCGAATTAGTTAGAAGAACAGTCTCTATAACATTGATTTAGAGCTATTGCAAAACCAAAGAATAGTTGGGTTTAGCTCAAATATTGAGAAAAATTACGCAATTTGAAAACTGAAAGGCAAGTACATTTATTTCGTTTCTGTTTCGGGGTTAGTTCGTCCGTTTATTTATTTGGAGTCATGCCAGCCTCATGTGGCTATATCCTTCATTTTACCATAAATATCAGAAGAAGTGGAAGCAAGAACCCTGGGAATTCTTCATGTTTTATATATGGTGAAAATTCTGCCCATACCACTTGAGCTGTGGTTTTTTGAAACAGATAGCAACTAGTCAACATCGTTGCTCGTATGTTGAATGGTCTTTCACAGCAACCAATGAATATCTGGCACATTACCCTCTACATTTTCATTTTTTGTTTGTTGATATGATGAACTTGATATGTTCAGAATATGGTATACTGCGCCCTCCATAGGTGTGATATTATAAAAACTTACGAATTACAAGTTACAGTTAAACATAACACTAAGTATTCGAGTTTTTAGTGCACGATGATTACAGACACCATTCCAACAGGTACACATATCCAGACGTGTGTGCCGATCGGAAAATCGGCGGCGGTTGAAAAAAATGTTCAGTCAGCGGAGACTAAAAGAGTTATTTAAAACTTTGGATCGTCAGCGGAGGTGCGCAACCAAATTTGAATATGAAAGTTAGTTTAAGCCAAGATTCACTGTCAATTTTATCAAAATAATGAGGGTAAAGCAAGTTTGTGCAGCGAGGACATCCAAAAACTTCGGTAGCGGCCCTAGTCGAGATTCCCGGCCAAAGTCCCGCGGGAGTCCCGGGGCCTGTTTCTTAAAAAAACTTAAGTAGAAAATCTTACTTAAGTCAAAAAAGACAAAGACTTTTTAGACTTAAGTTTGACTTAAGTAAGATTTTCTACTTAAGTTTTTTTAAGAAACAGGCCCCCGGAAAGAACGTCCCGCGAGAGTCCCATTGGACTCTCGTCACGGGGTCTCGTCGGAAGTCCCGTGGGACTTTTTCATAAACTCCCGCTGGAGCCCCAGTAAAACCCCGAAAAATCTAAACAAAATTGAAAAATGTCCCACGAGAGTCCCGGCAGGATCCCGTGACGGGAGTCCCTATAAAACCTTCGAAACGAAAAATTGTAGACAGTTCGCAAATGTCTTAAATTAAATTTTCAACTCTTTTCTGCATTTTGAGATCTCTTGGGACTCTAGAAAATCTATCCTCAAAAAGTTATGATTAAAACGCCGCTAGCTATATTTCGATTTATTTTTTGGAAAAGTGGATCTCGCCGTTTTAATCATA
>CAJNOQ010001935.1:0-27383 GCA_905250885.1 Didymodactylos carnosus | reverse complement strand
AATGAATGTGTTGAAGTCAAAGGTGACCTCGTTGAATAATAACACGATGAGCTACTGAAGACGTTTTTATTTCACTTTTTTTCTTGTATTATCCAAGCATAATTTAGCTACTTGTTGCATATTGTTAATATCTAATAGTAAATTTCAACTGATAAAATCGAGTATAGTGAAGTTAGGATGATTCTGTATGATGATGCACAGAACTCTGGTAAGTTTATTCAGATTTCATTCGCAAACGATTTACACTCTCTACTGCTATTTTAACTTTATTTTATGTGGTTGAAACTGAAGACGGTCACAAACTGAGTTTAACTGGGTCTCATTTGATTCTAGTTAGCAGGAATAATGTAAAGAAATACATTGCAGCTCGCGATGTACTACCAAATCATTCAGTGTACAAAAAACTCGGGTTGATCAGTGAACAATGTTACGGCTGAAATCAAGAGAGGATTTTATGCTCCTCTCACAATATCAGGTAGCTTTAAACGCAGTAATTCTTCTGTTTAAGTCTTAACTCTTTTATGCGCTTTTCTAGGAAGAATAATTGTCAATGATATCGTTGCATCATGCTATGGCAATGTCATTAGTCATAATCTGACACATAGTGTATTTGCACCTGTTAGATGGCATCACAGACTAGCTAAATTGGTTTTAAAACGACCGCCATTTCAATGTACTCACAATGATGGTCAATTCCACTTGCTTCCAAGTACGCTGCTGAGTGTTACAAAACTGTATGCACGCTACTTTAACCTGTTAACTGGCTGAACATGCTAGAGTCAAATGCTGTCTGGTATTCGTGTTTTAATGTACAAGATTTTTTTCTGCACTGTTAGTTGAAATAAGGCGTAGATGTTAACATATCACTGAAATTTCTTGTTTTCTGATAAACTTGATTTCGAGAGGAATGATCTTGTCTATACATTTTCAGCCTAACTCCAGGGTGGCGTTGTTATGCTGCAAACATTATGTTTTCAGTTCAGCACGACCGCTTAGATCTAGTAAAAAGTTCTTCAACAGCTACCTTTTTAGCACTATACGAATTAATGCCATTTTCCGTTACCTAAGAGCAAAACTACTAAACTAAAGCGAAGCATAACATAAAAGTACACATTGTGAATCCTTTTGTTGTTATAACTGGATCAAACGTGAAATAAAGCGACGAACAAACAATAACTGAGTATAGCGACTCCAATATGATCGCGTTATGACACCGCGATTTCTGCATGATCGTGACGCGAAAATAGCGGATGAAAAGAATCAATCAATGATAGCCACTTCATAGCGATCGCGAAAATCGCGACTGTTTTCGCGAGAATTATGGCGATCGCGTAGCGCGTTCGCGTCGCCAATTCAGCGTGACAGTCGGCCAGGGTGAGTCAGGCTGGCCTTCTGTCCAGAGCTACAGCTGGTATTAGTTGTAGGGAAGATATCTTTACGTGAATCAGAATGGTTAAATGTATCTCAACACAGTGTGTATAACTTTTGCAGTAAATGTCACTCTATGTTCCAAATATTCTGGAGAGTTAACTATGTTTTGACTGAACGAGCAAAGTCTGAATTACGCAACGTGTATCAAATATATGCTTTCTCTTGTACCCTCGTACTGAAAACATTTGTAACACGAGTACGATTTACTTGGGTTCGTTTTATTTTGCAGTATACACCTATGGCTTGGAGTTGACAGAGCCCCATTTTTGAATTTCTCATTTACTGATTTCTGGTGCTTACTAGAACTTTAAACTCCGAAAAATCCCTCGAAGGTTTCTTAAAGTCTATGGGATTGTTCAATGGCAGCACAATACCCGTACAATTGGCACACTGAAGGCCACTTACCAAAAACTAGAACTGATTCAATGGAACGCCATGAAAGTAAGTGTGGAGAAAAGAAAAGTAATCTCGGCACTATCCATATTCTGTGGTTCTGAGCGTAGTCAGTTTCCGGTAAAAGAGTCTGCTAAAGTTTCTTGAACCCATGATTCATATACCAGGTTTTGTACAGCTCTGAACGACGGATCTAACGGTGTATTGGGTTTGGGTTGATTTCTTGTGGTTACTGAGATTTGGTGCTGGATGGATCTGGCGTAAGAGCAAACGCCCGGGTTCGGTAACAAAGTACAGTGGCATATACTTTTATCCAAAAAATCCACGTAATCAGAAATGGGCGCATGCTATTGGCACTCAAACATTATGTAGTGAGTTAAGTCAGGCATCATCTCTCTATCAAAGTTTGTCATGTTGTGATCAAGGTTATTGTAACCGTCCAAAAAATGACATAAAAAACATCTGCGACTTTTTTTTCTTGAAAATTCTATAACTTTGCAAAGAAAGGTCGTGTGGAGCTGGGGATGTCTCATTTTGATCAGAAGTTCGTGGGCTACACTCATAACCTATTGAGAGAAAGTTTCAGAGATTTTTTGGAGTTTTTGGAAAACTGGTTTTACAGAAAACCACTCCAGGAAGGCCTAGCAGCCCGTCTCATATGAATATTCGGAATCAGCGTGGTCGATAACCTACAACACGCTAGGTAGGTTTGGTGCAAAAAGCGATTTATCAGTTAGGGTACTTCCCTCGTTAGAAATGATACGTGAACCAACTGTTACGAATACATTATCTTATAAAAATTTAAATTTTACTTTAATATCCACGCTTTTTCAGCCCAGTTATATTCGTTTTCAACCCGATCCAAAAATGTCATTTAATACAACGTTGTCTCTAACGGTAGACATTATTGCAGTCAAAATCTTATCCATTGTGCGTGCGTTGCACAAGGAATAGTATTAATTTTAGATATAGTTTGTATATCAAATTTTTTCTCTTCAATTTTTTAATAACAACACGTAAAAGAAAAAAAGAAAAAACTATACAACATTAAATACAATTCAAAAATAAACATATTTTTTGAATATCTAAAATACGATGAAATTAAATATCGTCCCATGAGTTTATTTGTCTTGGTGATTCTTTTTTTTTTGCTGCTTTTAGTCGATTATTATTTCTTATATTAGACAAATGTGAAGATTCTGATCTTAATTCAACGCAATCTTCTTGTTCTTCATAATTGGGTTTGACAACTGAGTCACCTGGTACTTGTGAAACAGATCTTAGATGATAATCAGATATTGTTGAATCTAATCGACTTGTATTATCATTTGGTAATGTTTTATGTCCACGAAGTACGAGTGATCGAATAGCTTTTAAACGATTCGATGTTATACCAGATTTTTTATTTAAACGACGTGGTGGTGAAATACCACCACCAAATTCTGTTAATTCTGATTCACTATGAAGATCGGGTGAACTGTCATTTTTATTTTGAGAAGTAAACATTGGACGATAGGGTGGAGCATTGACAGATGGTTGAGGTGGTGGAAAATTATGTTTTCGTAAATAATTTGTTAAATTTAAACGTGATAACGATGATGCATCATCAGGATAGTCATGTAAACGATTTGGATTTAAAACAGCTGTTGTTGAATCAGTAATACTCAATTCTTTTGTACCACGTTGATGATGATGTGAAAGATCACCGCCCGGATAGGCTAGATGTTGAAACGACATGGTTGATTTGCATTGAGGGCTAGACAGGTTAAACAGGATTTTATATCCAAAGGGGAGAAGGGAAATTTACTATATTCAATCAATTTGAACATACTAATTCTGACGATGGGATGATTATTTATCAGATGTTTGGAAAATATTTTTAGAAATCAATTGTTTTATTGTGATAATACTTACCGTAAAGAAAATATAAACCAAATAAGAGCATTAATCATAATCAATAAAAATATAACGGCAGCTACGGCACAAATAACGATCAATGTTATATTTGAACGTCGAACATTGTTGGGAAGTAAATCTAGAACAATAAATTGTTTCGTATTCTGCTTTTTTTTAAATAACCAGTAGAATGAAATTTACATACATTTTTTATAAGCAGTTTGATTTAGATTTGGTTTAATACCAGATAATGATACTTGTTCCTATGAAAGAAAAGTAATTGCATACAGTTGTTAGTCAAATATTTATCAACAGTTCACTTTAAGACCATTCAATTTTTTAAGAATACTTCCGTGTTCTCTTATAAGATAGTCAAATATTGATGGTCAATTTTTTGTCCAAAAATTACTAAGATTTTCATCCAAAACTAAAAATCAACTAAAAATTTCAAAGTACATATTAGTTGACTTAGTTTTTGATCTTGATTCCGAATATGATATTTTTATCGCATAAAAGTTGAGTTCTAATAGAGAAAACTGAGAATTACGAGCAGAATTCCGACTTTTTCTCTTCTGATGTAGAAAAAATGACTTTTCTCAGCAACAAAACAAAATTTAAAAAAAAGTAAAGTGTACTTTTAAAGTTGAGCTTTCAGCAAATCTAACGATGTGCAAAGGACGGCTTCAGCCATTAATACAAAAAATTAGATAGGTTTATAAAATTGCATGCCCGCACTTTAGAGGGTTGGTTTGGGACGTCCATGCTTGACAAGCTTTTAACTTCGAAATTGATCAAATACTATTTTTCTATTCAGTTTTTAACGCTAAATCCGAAAAATGTTTTTGAAGACCTCAAAATAATCTTATATCGTTGTGAAACTGGACTTGAATCATTATGTTTAGTTAATTTTACAACCGCTTTGTAGTTACTAGAGACTCAGACAGAATTCATTTCTGAAAGAATCAAAAGAAGATACCACGACCGGTTTCGACCTTTCTCAAGGGTCTTGTCAGGTGATTTCCTTCGAGAAAGACAGAGTTAAGGCACGACAAGCAACACAATTTTTTTTGCATTGTGCGCACCTTACTTTCTATGCATCATTAAATAAAAACTTTTAGAACTATGAGTAGAAGATGACGTTTAGAAATCAGATTTTGAGCCCTATTATGTTGCTGTTAGAAGCAAGTTTTAATAACTCAACATACTCTATGTTCTTGCAATGTTCCCAAAATTGGTGGTGGATCATTACTAATAGTAAATCGTTTGCTTAAATCTGTTGGATGAGTTGCTGGTTTATAAGAGTTTCCATTTGAATTTAAATCATCTATTATGATATTCATTGCATCTTGTTCAATTGAATCATCATCAGTTTTTGCTCCAAATGGAAATGGGGGTATGACTGTTGGCGGTGGTATAGTCATTTTTTGCTGTTGGTTGGATGGAGCAGTGTAACATTGCAGACGAACAGTGGCATTATTTGATACGGGAAGAACTGTATGTTTTTGAAAGAAAGAAGACATTTTAATTATTAATCAAAAAAATCTTAGTTCAATTTTTTATATTTACCCGAATATTTAATTAAAAATCCCCCATGTTTCATATTGTTTAAAGTATAAAATCTTAACGTTACATTTTGTTGAACATTGCCAACAACTGTTAACGGATCTTGTGTTAAACATTTTGTTTGATAATCACTTCCCATCCAAAGAATAAGGCCCGCTTCGGCACATGATGGCAAACGGAAATCAATTACTTCTAAGACAATTGCATGACCAGGCGAAGCGAATAATGCACAAGGACAATTTAAATTTGATTGAAATCCTTGTGGATAGGTGGGTGAAGAAATAAAACCATATGATAATGTTGTATCTTGTGCTTGACAAACATTTTGCAGTGAATATTCTAAGTCAGAAAACAATTATACTTTTGATCATTTTGATTATGTTTTTTAATCAATTACCTGCAATACATTCAAATTCTGCTTGTACATAGGAAGCTACTAAATTCCAACAATCTTGTAATATCAATGGATATTCAACAACTTTAATTGTACAATTTGTTGTTGTTAAACAGATAATATCTTCTTTGGGTACATCCATCGTACAATCTTTTTCAATATAAGAACAATCGGATGACCAACTATAACCATAAAATACTTTTCCAAGTTTAATCAATTGATTATGAGGACATCCAAGTGATAATGTGCCCTTCAGTTCGTCTAAACAATGACTCTGCATTGAATGACCTAGAATATGACAAATTTTCATCCGGTGTTTTCTTATTTAAAGAAATACTTACCAAGTCTAGCTTGTACAATACTTAAAACTAGCAGAAGATAAAAGAAGATATAATATCTGTTATTCATTGTGATGTTTATGAAATGAACACTTGACTCAACTATGTAACATAATCGCTGTTTGTTTCGATGTCGTGTTTGTATTGTACTTATAAAGAGAAAGAGAGAAAGAGAGACAAAGAGACGGAACATATTACTTTATTTTAGTCACAGACATTGACCAACAATGTTGAACGATTGACTTGCACATTTGTCTTAACATACATACACACACAAATGACACAGATGTAAATAGTTAGTTATTCTCGTTTAGTGTTGCCCTTTTCAAAACGAAATGTTTAACATATTTACCAATATCTATGAGACAAATCCGTTAAACGTGAGGAAGAGATAAAAAAATTTTTACGAAAAAAATAATGAGGATAGATGACAAATGAGATAAGATATTATGAAAAATTTTAGTAATGATAGTGACGATTGATCATTTCAACATTTTCTTTTTTTTTTATTATTATTATCAATTGAACACAGTAACATTTACTATAATGTTACGCAAGATCATTGCTCATTGTTAGTGAAAATGTAACAGTTTGGATATTTTTTGTATCTTTATGTGTCTAATTCCACTTTTCTTAATTGAATTACTCAAATCATATTTTTAGAAGCTACTGTTGTATGAATTAATTGGTCTAGACTCTATTTTGTCTATTTTATGTTAAAAATCAAAACAGAAACATCTCGACTAAATCTAAATAGAAACAATTCAAAAAATCTTTCATCATGTTTTATATTAGTTTCATGATAGAAAAGAATTTAATTTGTCACCATTTGGATGCCTACTAAATTACAATAATAACATATAATAAACGTAGGTATATGATATACAAAGTGGAAATTAATTCATGAAAGATGGTCCCTTATGTGTACTCAACATTATGCTCTTATTATTTTTTTTTACTTCGTTTGGCATCATGTACTAATAGATCTTTTTTTTTTTTTTGAGGAGTTATTATTTTTTTTTATTGTTTTTCTCTTCTCCATTTTTTTTGTGTTCCCCCATGAAAACGTAAAGATGACTTTATTAATCAGTTACAATAAAAAAAAAACAAAAAAAAACGGAACATTGACAACATCAAAATGATTTAATTAGAACGATAATTATTTATTGGCATTGAATAATTTAAAATGCGGTAAATGTTTATTATAGAAAATTCTACCAAATCATGTGTAAATGATTGTTTATTAACTCTACGTGTTAGTTATGTATAATCAAGGGATTCATATTGATAGATCCAATTTGTCGCATTTTTCATAGAAATCCAGTTATTTTTCATCAGAATATTATGTATAAGTTTTATTTCTTATTACGTTAGCAGAAAAAAAAAAAAAAAAAGAAAAAAAAGAAAGAAAACACAATATCATAACGACGAATTGTATGCATATTTATATCTGTTTCTCTATAGATATATCTATAGATATTAGTTGTTTTGGTTTTCTCGTTTGTTGTTCGTAATTCTATTTATCATATATACCATACGGTATATGACAATAAATAAGGTATATAGTTTACAGTTTTAGACGAATGTCTGTGTGTGTGTTAAATGTTGCATGTTGAATACAACTGATGAATTAAATTAAAAAAGACGTATGACATTTTTATTTGTGAAGGTCAATTATCCATCATCATGTCTAATTATCAAAAAAACTGATTAACCACTCTAATAAATTTACTGATACTACTTTCTTTTTTCCTACGATATTCATTGAAACATCTTTTTTTCAATATTGTTACTATTTTAATCTCACTATTGAAATTATGATTAAGACGTTCTAAAAGATTGACTGTCTATTATGATTGACATATAATCGACAAATAAATGAGAAGATATATAAAAAAATTGTTAAAAAAAAAAGTAAAATAGAGTGTTTTATTCATTGATAAGACAAAATTCTTTTCTTCTTTTTTTTTTAATACAAGATTTTTAATATAGATGTAAAATATTGAAAGCTAAAATTTAACATCTTTCTACTTTGAAAGATTATAAACAAGTCTAAAATGGAATATTATATGTATACACCCACACGTATTGACAGGTTTTATTCAAGAATAAAGTTAATCTCAATGCATGGATTAGATGAAAATCCCTAGAGGTGATAAACATTGAAATATGATGTTAGAAAAGTATGTGATTATGATTAGTTGTTGTTGGTTTTTTTTGTGCTTGGTTTTTTTGTTTTATTTATTCGAATGTTTGACGAATTAGTTTTTCTAAAAGTTTCATTTGGATACCAGATAAATAGTTCTTATTAATAATAACTGATCAAAAACTAAACGTTTGATAGAAAATATAAAAGAAAAACAAAGAAGAAAAAAGACCAAATAATAAAGTTTTTTTATTTTTTTTGATATATTTTTTGTTTTTGTTATTTTCTATTTGTATGTATGGTCTATTCCATATTAGAATAATCTTTTCAAGATGGTTTTTTCACTATATAGATAAGTACCGTCTTTAATAAACTACTCGGCCTTTGTGACAATAAAGAACGACAAAAAAATACATAGAATGACACATTGTTTCTGTTTCAGTTAGTTAGCAGATAGTTTATTATTATAACATTGCTGTTATTCAATTGGTATATAGTGTCTCAATAAGCCTAAACGATGTTTGTACATCATGTTGTTTGAGTTTTTTTTTTTTTTCTTTTTCGTAATACGAGAATATATTTATATTTGCGATCTGATTTTGGTTTTTTTTTTCTTTTTTATCTCAATATACCGACGATGGATAAATCATGCACAGTTTATATAACAATTAATGAAAAAAAAAACAAAAAGAAAAAAAGATACAGAGAGAAAAAGAGTTTAGTGTGTGAGCGAAAGTCTGCGTTATATACGGGTACATACCCCGAAACACGTAATTTGAAATTATTTTAGTTTTTTTAACATATTTCATAAACTTTTGATCATCTTATTAAGTACATTTTTTATTATTCAAGATTTTTATTTCTTAAAAGTTTCATCAAAACTATATTAGAGAACTAATTTCTTCTCATAAAAAAAAAGTTTGAATATATTCAATTAGAGCAAGAAATCATACAAATTGTCCGGTTTAATGTGTATGTAACACCAATGAGAAAAGAATTATATAGATATTAATATTTTGGTTAGTTTCTTTTTATTATTAGTATCAACGTTTTTACAGACTATTAAGAGATACTATTGCTCAATAAATAAAATTCGACTTAGTTTCGATTTTGAGATTATAGAATAAATGTAAATGTCAAAGAAAAGAGAGTACATAACGTATATGTTATAGGCAAAACTGAAATTAATCAGAATTAGAATATTGTAATAAACCATGAATTTTCAGATGAGTTTTGAAATAGTCGAATTATACTCAATCGATGAGAGTGTGTCGTTATTACAGTGATGATGACTCACTCTCATCTATCATATTATCGTTTAGATGTTTAAAATAGACATACAGGCTACTTCCTCATTGAAATCATTATTTTTCGCCCTCACTCTCACTTGACTTGTCGCCCTCTGATGTTAATTAAGACTTCCTAATTAACAACAACAATTTCTTCCAAAAGTGGCCCATTAGAAGACTGCATATTCATGAAAATTGTCATAAAACAGTTATTGACTAACTTGCGGCATATCTCTCATTTTTGTAAACAAACGTTTGTTCTATGTATTTGTTAATTATAACCAAAGGATATACATTCAAAAATGTTATAACTGTACATGATAACTTTATTTTTTACTCATCTTATTTTACTCATTAACTTTTCTATTTCGTACAAATACATAGAACAAATGTTGCTCTAATCTAGACGAATTTTAACAACTGCATTATAGTAATTTTCTTTGATGCCACAAAAAAAAATAATAACCGGTGCATCTCTAATCCAAAACTATAAATTTTTCTGAAAATTATGTTTTTATTGAAAATCTATGTTTTCTCAGTATTCTGATTTTTTAACTGATTAATTTTTCAACTTTTCTTGGTCAGAATTTTATATTTTATTCTGATTTGGAATTTTCACTCAAATTTAAATTTTAGTTAGTATATGGATATGGCCACCGTTACTAACAAATATCAATTTCAGTAGCCAGATATCTCCCCTACATCTGACAAGTTTCTGACACAGTCATCCATATCGTTACTATTCATCAACTGTAGATCAGGCTCGAAGACAGAGTTCTTTCGCCCAATTTCTTCAGCATCCCATACGCACTCACTAGTCACGTATTAACTTTCTAGAAGACCACAAACACTAATTATAGGGAATGTATTATGGACACAACGCAATGAATATGCTGTCGAACGGGTGATCTGACACACTAAGACATAATTAACTTACTCAAGAACGTTACACGACTTAACGGTTCTTAGCGTAGTTTAAAGCGTACTTTAAAAAACTAAAAAGGTTTACAAGAATGTCACTATGCGGAAAGACGCTTTTTGATTTCGAAAAAGAACCTTGGAAAGAGTCTTTGAGCTTTCCTGAACCCTTATTCATTCCGCCTGGTGACGTTCTCGTAAACCCTTTAGAAAAGTTTAGGACAAAAGAATCTGCGAGTTTGTGCACCTTTACATTCATAAGTAAATCGAATTTTTAACAATTCTTTTTTTGAAGTTACAGAAAATAAACCATTTATGGCTTTCGTCTAACGAGGGAACCTTTCGAGGTGATTAAAGGCTTTTTACTCGAAATCTAGTGGGTTATAGGTTATCGACCATGCTGATTACGAATATGAACATGGTATTGTCTTAGTTTTTCGAAGACCTGGTTTTCTAGAAAACCAGTTTTTCAGAAACTCTAAAATATAACCCGAGCCATTCTTAATGAGGCATGATTGCAGCCCGCACATTTCTGATTGAAATGAGACATCTCCCAGCTTTATGCGACCTTTCTTTGCACAGTTATGGAATTTACAAGAAAAGCCCTAAATGTTCATTGTCAGCTCAAAGCTACAGAAATAAAAAGACATTATTTAGGGCTTTTCTTGTAAATTCTATAATTTTGCAAAGAAAGGTCGCATAAAGCTGGGAGATGTCTCATTTTAATCATAAATCTGCGGACTACAATCACGCCTCATTAAAAAAGGTTCGGGTTATATTTCAGAGTTTCTGAAAAAATGGTTTTCTAGAAAATCAGGTCTTCGAACGGCTAAGGGCTACCCCCGTGTTCATATTCGTAATCAGCATGGTTGATAACCTATAATCCACTAGATTCCGAGTAAAAAGCGCTTAATCACTTCGAAAGGTTCCCTCGTAAGTTAATAGATAGTCGGCTTTCTCAGGCTTTGAGTTTATATTTTAACACCAGTATACGTACAATCTTCCTCAGTCCGCTCTAGTCTACACTGTAGAAAAAAAGAGTATTCTTGAACACTTAAAAATGGTTTTCGAAAATGTTACTATATGAAATCCTTTTGCGGTTTACGAAAGATCGAAAACGGTTTTCCTGTCTGCATACCCGTTTTTATTCAGTGCAATTTTGTCCTTGAAAAACCCTAAAAAAAGGTTTTCGTGAGTTCTAATACCTTTTCAAAAACCTTTCTTATGTGATTTAAAAACTCGTTCTCGGAAACTTGTTCAAGCTCGCTTTCTGAAACGAAATTCTACATAACCTTTTTTCTCACAACATATGGTTACTTCTGGACATTATGATTAATTCTGGGTTTTTAATCGGTTAACTGGAACGAACCATAACTGATATAACCGCAAAAAGTGTTTTTATTTACACATATTCTTGAAAATACGTTTGAAATAGTATGAAGGGAACATCTGAAATGTTCATCCTAGAGAAAAAATGTTCAGAATTGTACGCTGCACATTCTCAGATTAGATACATACTGTTTCAAACATATTTTCAAGAATGTATGCAAATAAAAACACTTTTTGCGGTTATATCGGTTATGGTCCATTCCAGTTAACTGATTAAAAATCGAATGCGTGTCCATAAGTAATCATGTGTTGTGGGAAAAAAGGTTACGTAGAATTTCGTTTCAGAAAGCGAGCCTGAACAGGTTTCCGAGAACGAGTTTACAAACGGAATAAGTTAGTATAAGCTTTATTTGTAAAAAAAAGAAAAGAATTTCCATCGAATAAGTATAGAACAGCAAAAAGAAAGAGGAATAGACCCATGACATCATTTTGACTGTTCAACAAGCGAAAATTGCTAGTAGTAAGTTATATCAGTTAACCAAAACTGGTGTATGCCTAATCACTTTCTTATAGTGGAAGTAACAAATGCAGATGACAGCGAATGAAGAGTATTTTTTAAACATTTTAACGCTTATATGTATAGGATGCAAGAAATGAATTATTTTTTGATGAAAAAGAGAATTACTATTATCCTGCATTCGAATAGAAAAACAAGACAACATTATTTTCCAAAGCGGAACAGGGTATCGGAAATAAGTTTTACACGATCGAAAGATCTTTTCTAAAATTCTAAGGAGTTTTCTACCTTTCGAAAACCGAAGGATTTTATAGGAAATAAGTCAAATACCCAAAAAGATATTTTCTAAAACTGGCAATCGAATATCCTGATATGATTCAGGGTTTAGAAAAAATTTGAGAAAAAAAGAGTTTTAGACAATACCTTGTTCGATATTCGAGACATACCGTTTTGGGTATGAGGAAGTTTTTTGTTTGAGGAAGTTCAAGTATTCTATGTGTATTCTCGAATACAGAAAGGGTTTTCGAAGCATCTGGGGTTTTCTAGCATAAGCTTTTTTTTAAAATGCACTTTATCACTATACACTAAAACAAAATAATTACTATTAAAAAGTTGCAGTTAGAATTGGTTGAAAAAAATTAATCATATTATTGTACGAAGAGATGAAGCAAGAATTTGATGAAAAACTACTATTATGCATTTTCGAGTGGTAAATTTAATTTCTTGACATGTGAAATACAGCATAAAACCTTTTTGACTAAAAAAGACATTTCGTATAAATATATTTCAACTACCAGTCTCTTCTCTAAAAACTCTTTTGTATTTTACTTCGCTTAAAGAACTAAAAAAGATTTTATTTAAACCGTTTAAAAGTTTTTGAAGTGATGTCTTATATAAAAATTGGTTTTGCTCAAATATTTCGTTCTTTTGAGAAATTCTATTTCTGGTTTAAGACATTTTTTCTCCTGAATCATATGTTTTAGTGTATATAATAGATGTTATTTCTAAATTACACTTAAAGCCTTTTCGATTCACTATCAGTTTTCGTAAATTCTTTAAGTCTACAAATTACGCTTTCTTTTCAAAGAGTGTGTCGAGGTTTGATCAAAATACCTTTGTAGTACATGATGAACAATATAACTATCAAGTCACACTGTACTCGTCGAACACTGTATTTATTCTTTTATGTGCAAAAATTTTCTTAGAAAAAATTAATTCCCACAAGATCAACTTAAAATAGGTGATATTTGGTAGTAATTCGAGTGTAGATACAAGAAATATATAATCTCTCGCAAAATATGTCCAGTGTATGTAGATGTTCAAAGTAAATAAGGATAGTTTGACATTCAAGAGACTAAAACGAAAAGATAATATAGAATTTTAGATTACTTTCTTATCTCTAAAGCTTTTCTGAACACTCATTGCTATAGTTTCCATAAAATTTATCTAGAGAGATCCAAGATTATCTTTCATGAATTTCGATTTTCTGTTTCATTCATTAGATATGATAATTTAATTCGTCTTTTCTTCTTTATTCTATATCTAAATATCGTTCATTTCTTTACAGATCCATACACACTAATGAATCATTGTAATGAGTGTGTGCACATTCAGTCTCTCTTTGGATAAAATGTTTTGAAATATTTAGAATTAGTGTGAAAATCTTTGTATTCATCAGTTTAAAATATCGATCAAAATTACTATTTATTTGAGAAAGAGAAAATAAAATTTTATCTAGTGAGTTTGTTCTAGTTGTACGAAGTTAATGTTCATAAAATATCATTTGTAAAATATTAAGTGACATTTCTAATCTAAAATAAACATTGACAATCAATAAGCAATAATTTAAATTCAATTCTATATATATTATATATTTATTCCTTGATCTCACATTTCTCCTCTTCGTTCTCTCTCTTGCTCTCTCTCTCTCTCTCTCTTTGTCTCTCGTTTTCGCTTTGTATACTGCTCTGTAGTAAAGAATAGATTTATATGAGCAAATAGTAGGTAGTTGTTATTCTTTTTCCCTTTGTTTCTAGGGCACTCTCTCCCTATCTTTCTATTCTTCGACCGTTCTTCAAAGATTGATCTATAGAGCCGCTACTAAAAAATATTCTCTTTCATTACTTAAGTCATGTTTAATTATTTTATACGAGTGATATGAAATCTGTTGGGATTTCTTAGAAAAATACATCAAAAAATAAAAAATAAAAAAAACTTGAACAACATAAATATAAAAAAATAAAACAAGAAAAAAAATCTTAGCGTCAAGGAAGCATATATCCTGTTATATTCTCAAAAGTAAAAAAAATACTTGTGATAATATAAAAAATCATTGAATGCATGTTTCACTGATCATTTGATTAAAAAGAAAAACAATAGGTAGAAAAACCTGTAAGTTAAAAATAACAAAGTATTGAAGGTTAAGTAAACGTTTATGAGGAGTCGATAGATCTGATTCATCGGCAGTATGCTCTACAGATCATAAACTGTTAACAGATGATTGTAGAGATCTTGTCAGTATGAATTGACACATTACATTGATATCTAAGAAAATAATTTTTCTACTTTATATGTTAGCTTTTCTTCTCTCATTTAGACAATAAGAATAAGTAATAATTTTGCTTACTTATTTAGAAAAATAAACTAATTTAACAAAATATTAATAATAATAATAATCAATATGGGTATAAAATCGACAAAAAATTCACGACTTGATCCAGAAATACTTGAAATACTTGTACAACAAACTGGATTAGAACGAGAAGTGATTATTGCTTGGCAGTAAGTTATTTTTTGTTTTTTATTTTACACTTTAAAATATTTTTAATATTTAAAACTTAAAATAAATAAATTTATTTTAGTTCTTTATTTTTCTTTTTTTCATTTCAATAAAATATTTACTATTATTCATCATTTTGTTCTTCCTCACATATCTTTGTTGTTTTCTAATCATCAATATACTAAAATTTGTGTATATTCTAATTTTAGGAAACAATTTTTATTAGCATGTCCAAGCGGAAAAATGGGTCGTAAAGATTTCTATAAATTTTATCGTACATTACGTGTAGAATCAGATGAAAAGGTGAAAGAAATTGCCAATTTTATTTTTGCAGCATTCGATCGTGATTCAAATGGAAAAATTGATTTTACAGAATTTTTAGGTAAAAATATTTATTAATGAAAATAAAATAAAATTATTTTTAATTGTCTACTTGTTGTTTGTTTTTTTTTGTTTCTATAGGTGGTTATGCGATTACGTCTTTAGGAGATACACGAGCTAAATTAGAATATGTATTTGCATTATACGATAAAGATAAAAGTAATTCAATTGATCGAAAAGAAATGATACGTGTTATTAGTGCTATGTATGATCTTTTGGGCAAAAGTAAAAGTGAATATCCACCAGAAAAATGTGTTGAAGATGTATTTTCTCTAATAGATGTTAATAATGATAAAACATTAACAAAAGATGAATTTATTGATGGAATTATGCAAAATCCATATTTATCGGATATTGTATCGCCATTCAACGGATAAATTCATCAAATTGTATAAATTTTGTTTTTTTTGAAGTATTGTTTATTCTATACTTCATAATAAATATAAGAAAAAGAAAAATAAGATAATTACAACAACAACACACTTTAAAAATATACAGTCAGTTTTTTTCTTCTTCTTCTTCTTTTTTTTGTTTGATAAAACCGGTGCATTTCATTGTATGGACGAGGTGCTCATTTTTTCGGGATAAAGTTTTTCATCTCATATTGCCTACATAATTAATAAATGTAAAAAAGAAAAAAAAAATTCAATCTGCCATTTATATTCTCCGAACAACAAATCTACATAATTAACTTTTTGTTATTTCGTTTTTTGTTTTTTAAATAATATGGCATTGTAATGATGTGGCATTAAGATGATTAAATTAAAATTTTCTTGTAACTGCTTATGTACAATAATTTTTTGTTTGTTTTACTAAATATATCTTGTTTGTGAATATATTCTCTCTCTCTCTCTCTCGCTGTCTTATTTGCCATATGTTTTTACATTAACTAATATTTACAACATATTTTTAACTGGTAATACGTATATGACTGCTGTTGCTTGTTCAAAACTCAATAACTGTTAGACATCATTTAGTTGACTGATTGATGCATAAACATCAACTACATAGAGTGTTAGATTTTTAATCTAGATGTGTTTGTTTATACATGTCATTGGAGAAAACGAGAAAAAAAAAGAAAAGATAGAGTAAATAATCACTGTTCGCCGATATCAGCAGCTTCTTGTCAAAAAAAAAGAAAATGATAACCTATTTATAGTATATATAATTAAGTAGTTTTTTTTCTCTAATATTGTACAATCTCGCTTACTTCGAAAATGATAAGAGCTGGTGTTATTTTTTACTAAGAATTTTTCTAATACAATATGTATTTCTTTTCTTTTTATTGTCAACTACAACGTCTTTTCTTTTTTTTACTAAAGATTTTTTTTACTGACTCTCTTTTTATAAAAATAGTACTGCTATAGATTAAAATAGCTGGTGTTGTGTTTTTTTGACCTGATTATTCGAGACAATTTGACTTAAAAGAAAAATAATTATTGTTGTGATTAAACAAACAAATCATTATTATAACAAGAAAGTAATTGAATTAATTAGTATTACACCGACAAACTCCTTCTATATTTCAACAAACATTTGAATGGCTCTTGATCTTTTGTGTGTGTGTGTGTGTATCCAGGTTTAGAGAACATACCACTTTCTCCTACACATCTCAACAGGAAAAGTTCTTTTTCTTTTTCTTCCATAAACATCAAGTAAATATAATTGAATAAACTGCTCTCAATCTACTTCCTTTATATTATTTTCATTAACATCTATCTCTAATTACTGTTTATGTAAGAAAATAATTTTCACCTTCAAAAATTCATATATAAACGTAAAACAATATGTTAAACATTTTTTCGGTCAATTTTTACCATTATACTCTTTAAATGATGGACAAACAGAGGATTATACGGTAAAAACAATTTGTGATTCTCTCAATAATAGCTGAAACAAGTAAAAATGGTATGTTTTTTTCAACGTAGCCAGCTATGTTTGTCAATCAACATGATTCTTTGGAAGTAAATAATAAATCTCTATTAAATGTATTTGATGTATGTGCAAAGATGTTCGTACTTTTCCTCCTTTTTTATTCAGTACATGCAATATAATATCTCACAAAATATGCAAAACTTGAATATGAGTATAGGCAATGATCAGTTTCAGAATTACTTTTACATGGAGTGTTCATCATACGGATGTAATCGTAAAAACATCGTTATTATTTATGGCTAAATCAACAAAACAATGAGAGAAGAGAGAAAAGAACATAGAAAAGGACAAAAAAAAAATGGATATTTTGCTATACACTAGTTAAAATGAAGGAATTAATTATAGTCAACGACAATATGTCGTATCTACTATCAGTTGTAAATTTGTGGAAATATTGTAAATAATTATTTCTCTTTAGGATAAATAGTGAATGTTTGTTTATAAAAAAAAATCTCACGACATATTCAATAGTTCTGAAATTTTCTCATACACAAGAACTAGAAATATTTTCGTGTCTAGTAACTAATGATTGTTTGTTATCAATTTCATGTCATTTCTGATATATAGTGGGATAACAAAAGGATAAACACGTGTTGTATATTAAAAAAGAACAGATATTTGTCATTAAATAATGCAAATGTGATTGATTTTTCGTCTTCTATGATAAATTAGCTAATAACTATTGCCTTTAGCTGCTTTCTTATTTTATGTATTTCTATTTTTGACATGAGCTATTTACAAGATGATGACTCTTTTTGATATCCATCTGCATAATCCAAACTCGTTATGATCTTACAGGTGTATCAATGTATGTGAATTGTAAATATGTTAAAGAATAATAATAACAGTAAATTAAAAAAATAAGAAAGATAAACGTACAATCAAATAGTTTGTAAGAGTTTCTTACTCTTTTAAATTTTGAATAATACATCATAGGAATTAGATTCATAACTTCATTTTCATAAATGTACAAGTGTTTGATGTAAAATTAGTCAGAATAAAAAATGTATAGGACTATCAACGTCAATAACGTGGGAGTAGCAAAGAAAGGAAAACAGATGTCTTGACAGTATGTAAGTGTAACCAATCAAATAAACTTGACTCCCAAAACTTTATTTTATTCTCATATACATTATAAAAAATGTTAGAATTTTATACACGTACTTCAAGGTAGAGTTAATAATAGCAGATGTTTCAAATTTAGTACGCAATGACATCAACAGTACACTCCACTTTTGAAACGATAAATTGCAAAATCAACATCTAACTGATTTCAGTGACTGTTTTTTTCAGGACTGATTGTTCTATTATCAGGGAAACAAGACTAAAAAATTTTACGATATAGACCAATCTTACAAATAATCTTCATAGGTCATGCGGATCCAGTTATGATTATGATATGCATTATATAAGTCATAAATGAAAAATGATCATGACGCATCTTTTATCCGTTTCGACTTTATGACATGAGCTTAGTTTATCAAAAGTCTGTAAATCTTGGATGTTAATCAACGGTCATGCTATCCAAAAAGCTACCCAATCTAGTTAGTTTTTTCTGTTTATACAATATCATATATTTTAAGTATATATAATCGTAGAAATATCTGACACTCCTTCGTAAAACATTTCACGATGAAATGGTTAATAACTAAGTATATTCAAAAATAGAGTGTTCTACTCATATTAAATGAAAAAAGAAACAGAACACATTTTTTTTTTCTTTACATTAAACAACAAAAAGTAACAAGAGAAAAATAACTACGATTTTGTATCTGATTCCAATGGTTCAACTAATTCTTCAATCAATGAGTTTAATGATTTTGAATATTTACAACCTAAACATCTCATATTCACATAGCATTGTGCAAGACATAACAAACGATCTTCATCGTATTGATCCCAATATGCTTCCAAAAATTTTTTCCGTATAAACCATTGATTTTTACTTTCAGTGGATAAACGATAAGTTTTTTCAAAATCTGGTCGCTCTTTTTCCTGGACATGATCCATTTCTTTGTCGCCCATTTTTTTATTGACAAATAATAATCTCTAGAAGTAAACAAATTTAAAAATATTCGTAAGGATCAAACATAGGCTGGTTAGGCAAAGGTTTTTAACACCTACACAAAAAAAAGACAATCTAAGCTCTGCTGTAAGGTTATTTCTCACACATGATGTAAATACCTGCCAAAATGCTAAAGAAATTTGTGCAAACAACAATTCAGATTTATTCGAAAGTGCGTTTCAATTGAATGAGAACTTATTTCCGAAAGTAATAAAAAATTTCCACTCTTGAGCGACGTGGATAAATAAACTCAGCGTGGGATTGCTGTTGGTGATACACGCTCGCTATCAAAACAGGAGTAAAATTGTAAAAAAAAAGCAAGGCTTTAAACTATTGAATATATATCTGTTGTTTAATGAAGTATCTCTTTATTACAAAATGTATCACATTTGCTTAGTGGATAATTACATCAGTAATAAAGATTTAAAATAATGAATCATTAAATAGTGAATCTAATACTACAATACTCGATTCGAGAAATGAAACTAGAAGTGTTAAACCTAACATAGTCACAATAAATGTGAAGAAAAAAGAAGCTCTACTCGTTCAACTTCGATCTGAAATCTAGATTCATCGGCCATCATGGATGTGATTAACAAAAAATTTCATAATTCGAATTTAAGACATCCTTTTATTGTCTATATTACGTTCGAATCAATTTTGTACTTTTTTCATTTGGATTTGATCTCAGTTTAGACTTTTAGATATTGACTAACTCTAGTAACAACTAAAATTTTAATCTTCATCAATACAGATTAAAATGCAGATACCGGAACATGTGATAAACTAGTGATTTCTGTTCATTAATACTTCGAAGAGAAAATTCTTGTTTAAAAAGTAGGAGAACAAGATCGTAACATTTGGAAGACATTTCTAAACCTATCTGAGCGTGAGCAAAGAAACATAATTGCTAGAGTATCAACAAAAAAATCCATCGTTCATCATATGTGCAGACAACTGTATTTTGATCTGTACTGATGGGGATTAAAAGTTAGTGGATACTTCTACTGTAACGTGACGTCAATAAATAAAGAATATCACTTTTTTTAGTATACTTTCTCAAGGCGTGTAGGAGTAAAAGGACTGAGTTTGTGAACGCTTTTTTTCAGACATGCCAGTATCTAACAATGATAACAGACGAACGATATAAAAAAACATGAATCCTTTTGAGAGAAATATCTAAGGTATAATTTTTGACCGATAAAATCTGTATATTTCCCTAGACAAGATAAATAAAGGTATATTTTCGGTGAATTAAACTAATCAGAAATGCACTGAATACTTTGATACTCAATACACATCCGATTCTCACGCTTTTTTCAAAAAAGAAATGTTTGTCAAAATCTGTAATAAAAAATAATTTATTGAAGATATAACATATTTTACAGAAAAAAAAGTAGCATGTTTATAAAAACAGAACCAATCATAGTTCTAAAGTTTAGTGACAAAATACGAAAAAACAAAAACAATACAGTTATGCAGACAAGATGAATATATGACACAGACAAATGATCTTTATCTATTTTGATTAAAATTGACACTATATGAACCAGTTGATGGATCTTGCTGCATTTTAAAATTCTCTGTTGAAAGGCCAAATGGTTTCAATATCATATTGCCTAAATCTTTTAATTTTCCTAAAATAATAAATAAATAAATAAATAAATATAATGTCATTCTTTTTTTTTTTACTGTTTAACTATTTCACATTACCTAACATTTCGTCTTTCAATTTCTCATTTCGTTCTTTTATTTGATCCGGTAATATCTACATATAAAGAAGTCGTATGTAAAATATGTATTACTCGAGACAAATCGATTTTATGTCTTTTCCAAAACCGAAAAAACTTACATGACAAGCGACTCGTGCCTGCTGATTTGATGGATCTAATTGAACAATTCTTTGATAATCTTGTAAGGCGTCTTCTAATTTATCTATTTGTTTATAGGAATCAGCACGCCTCAATAATGGTTTAATATAGGTTGGATCAAGTTCAATTGCTTTTGTACATGATTGGACGGCAGCTTCAAATTTTTCCTTTAATAAAACTTATTAATTAATAAAATTGAGACCAGACAAAGAGATTCTTACCAATTTCATAAGACAAGCAGCACGATTTGAATAAATAATAGCACGATCTTTTGCTTCATTCAATGGACATAAACATAATGCATTACTGTATTTTTCTAATGATTGATCAAATTCACCACGTCCAAATAAGGCATTTCCCTCTTCTTTACACGTTTTAGACTCAATATAACGTTGCTAAAATATCATAACCGTTAGTTATAAAAAAAAAAAACGTACAATATTTTTATCTGTTACCTGTTTTTCATCATCTGTCAACATTTTTTCTTTCTCAATTAATAGATCTTCATCAATATAATATGGATCTTCTAAATACATACATAAAAAAAAAATGATATCAATTGTTAAACTGTCTATAGACGGTCATGTCGTGTACCTGGCGATTTATCTTCTTCTTTCTTATAGTCAACATTTGTGGAATTATTTAAACGTTCATGCAACAGTGTCGGCGGACCTTCACTATTCTAATTAAAACATTAAAAAAAAACAATCGAAAATCAGTTAATATTTTAATGAAAAGAAAAAAATATTTACCGTTTTATTTGTTTCTAAGTTTAAATCGTTTAATTTGGGAATGTTTACATCATCTTCTTTAGCATCAAAAAATTCATGTTCATCATTATCATAGGCATCATCATCATCATCATCACTCGACCATGTAGCATTGTGTTCTGCTGTATGTGTATGATCAAAACTTGGTTGAAACCATTCATCATCATTATTATCGTGCGTGGAAATATTTGTTCGTGTTTCACTATTATTATTCATATTAATTGATTCTAAACATAAGATAAAATAAGATCAACAATATTTCTTCACCTAAAAAACAAAACATTTTTTGTTTCGATTTTCTACAAAAGTGCAAGCTTTTCAGTAGATGTCCTGTACAACAATTGAATATATCAGGGAAATAAGACTAAAAAATTTTACGATATAGACTAATCTTACAAATAATTTTCATAGATTATTTATTAATATTTGATATAGAAAAAAAGAACGTTTTTTTGTTTATTAATTGACTCTGTATAGTAAAAATAAAAAATAAATATACCAGCGAGTGAATAAAACAAAAATACATTAATTTAAAATAAATAGAAAAAAATTAATGTTTATCTTCATGACAATTAGATGTTTGATGTTCATTTTCTTATACGGGAAATTGTGCCGGAAGTACCTGAAATTTAAAATCACTTGGAAATAATTCTGATGCATTTGGTAACATTATTTTATATATTTGACGAATTGTTGACTCCATTACGCCTGTTGCCGATTGTACATCTAGAAAAATAGCAAAGACATTAGAAAAAAATTCATATTTTCTAAAATCTATCATCATTAGCTACCTTTCATTGTTCTCCTTTCACCTGCAGCCACTGCAGCCATAAATATTGAAGCAGCACCAACTGATGTTGGATTACGACTTTGTACATCACATATTTCTTTAGCTGTTTCAGCAATAAAAATAGCTGTTTTTTTAATTAATGTTTCATTATTAAATTGAAGATGATTACAAAAACGTGGCTAGAAATAAATAGAGAATAAAAACATATATATTAAATTTTTATTGAATTTTTCTACTAATTTTTATTACCATAAGATTTTTGAGATCAATTGAGTCTGGTGCTGATGCTTTTGGCAAACTATTAATTATTTGTTTAAAACAACGTCCAATATCTTTTTTAGACGAATGTGATATGGCGCATATTTCTAAACAAATATAAACTTAACATTTATCTTATTTTTTATTTTAATAATATAGACCTTTGATTGTTCGTGGCATTTTTTCTTCTCGACAGGCAATATAGATGCATGCGGCAACAATAGCATCTTGATTTCGTCCTTTTGTACATTTTTGTTCATGACAATGTTTAAATAATACTCCAGCACGATTATTTATTTTATGGGATAAATTAATTCGGCCACCCATAACTCGAATTGCTTCAATACCACTTCGAAGAGTTTTTTCACTACTCGACATCTTTAAATAGAAAAAAATTAATAGAAAAATTTTATCTTTTCATATTTCTATAATTTTTATTGATTATTATTCTTTTTTAAAGTAATATACCTGCCGTCGTCCATTACGATATCTCTGATTTCCAAATTCATCAAGCGCAGCACCTACAAGGAGAAAAACAAAGAGACTTTTCTAGTAAAATGTTTCTAAAGTTTTAGTATAAAAAGAAACTTACTACCAGTACCAGGTGACATTATTGTTTCAAGACCTTCGCCATCGAACAACGGATTTTCAGCAGCACCGACACGTGACATATCTTTTGATTCTGAATCATTACTAAATGTTCGCCACTCAGAGCCAACATCAATCATTCTAAATTGAACGAAGTTACGTGTATTTTATCTCAAAATTTAATATACATTAGAAAACTCACCGATCGCCAACAACAAGAGCACATTCTGGACAAATCATATCACCAGCACGATAATCTTCTATAAGAATAGCGTCTGGATGAAATCGACAACTTAATTGTTTGATATAACTAAAAACAAAGTTAAAGTATAAATCGAGAAAATTATCGATAAATTTGAGAGAGCTTACCGAGACATTGTCTATGAGTCGTTACGATCTAAAAATGATGATTAACAACTTTTTTTAAAAAATTATATAGAGAAAAACGAAGTTGGAAGAGAGCTAAATACTGTAACCTTGAACATTTTTCAAATACGTTTAATACAAAAGAAGAGGAAAAAAAGAACTTTTCTCATCCTATTCATATGGCACTCTGTAGCACTTTTTTTTTCTTTTTTTTTCTTTTTAAACTTTAACTCCCATCTCCCCAGTTCAATCGCACTGAAATCGGGTTACTCCATTGCATCTGTGTCCAAAGGTACCGAGACAATGAGCATTAGATAGCTTGTCCAAAACTATCACGCGACCGCCGTTACTGGGATTCGAACTCCGTATGTTTGAAGTATGTTGTCTGCCCACTAGCCGACTGAGTCACGCTGCTCTGTAGCACTTAAAATTCAAGATGGCGGATAAGCTCAGAGATCAAATTGACAAATGTTCAACTTTTTATCGGTTTTTTTTCATTTGAAGTAAAGTTTTAACTGTTTCTTTCCAATACGGATGGTTTTAGAAGACATTTTAAAATGAATATTCTCGCAATGAACAGAAAAACGACGAGGGGTCATCATACACCTAGGATTCACATCATGAATGAGAAAATATTTACTGTTAAAATGCTGCCTATTCGTTTGAGCGAAAGCATTCTTGTTTTGTACATCATTTTGCTGATGTAGTATTGCATAATAAATGGATGGCTAACACATTCAGATCAATTCTACGATATTATTGAGAAAGATTATAGTAAACAAAGATTAAACTTTCATCTAATTAATTCAGAATAAAACTTGATTCTGTTAACAATCGAAGATAGTCTTGATATAATCAGATCTGTAACCGATAAACTCTGTGCTCATTGCCCATTTATATACATCATGGTGCTTGAATAAGAGCATTAAAATTTGATTTTTATTGAGAAAATCTCCGATTGTTATAACAGAATCAAGTTTACTGCTGAATTAATTAGATGAAAATTCAATAATTTGTTTACTACAATCTTTCTCAATAATATCGTAGAATTGATCATCTGAATGTGTCATTCATCCATTGATTATGCAATACTACATTTATATTTAGAAAAACCACGTATAAAGCAAGAATGACTCCATACAAATAATTAGTTACAGACATGCGGACGCTCCATCTACGTAAAAGATATGTTAGTAGATATCACATCATGTAGAATTGCGTTAGCAAGCAAGCGATAAAACATTGAATTTTAGACAAATCACTGAGAAATTCCAAAAACAAGCATGTGCTTTAAAGTTGCTCATAGTTATTTTGGCATTTGGTGATAAGTTTGATTGTTTTGCTGTTGTTAGAACGTTCATATTACCGCTAGGACACTTTTTTGTATTTCACATCGTTCAATTTCGATTCTATTACCATCATCATTATTTACTTTGACAACTCATTATCACTTGTACCGTATTGGTTTTCAATCTTGATTGCCGTTGTTGTTCATTACTATTGTTTAAATTTATACAATTCGTATACTTAATTGAGGTGGTCAACAGAAACTGAAAACAAGCAGACAAGTTTAACGAACACATCTGGGATGTTATCTTGATTCAATACCGGAGTTATCTCAATTCCATAATTAACATTTTCTTTAATACACGGTATTGCTTGGATCGTACACCATTTTTTATTTAGCTATTTAAATAACTGTGATGCTTAGTTTAATGTTTCTTCTTTGAATAACCATTACTCTGATGTCCAAAATATTGTAATTGGTGTCAAGATAGATGAACGATGAAGCAAGTGTTAAATTTGAAGTTGTTAATCTAGAACTAGATGATACAAATGGCGTGATTCAAAATCTTTCTTGTTACCGCATAGCATTTGGTATTTTCTAAATTTGTCGCTGTAAATTCTAATACAAAATTTCTGTTCACTAACGATGAGTATTTCTCATTTTATTTACATTGAAGAATTCTGAGTATCTCTTCGATTAACGAGGAAGCAATAGTTTTCAAAACGTCCAAAATTGATTATCTGAGATTTCTTCAACATAGTCTCCATACTCTTGTCCGACAAAAACTAAAAGCTTTAATGAGATCACTTGATTGGCAAATTATTGTCTGTCATTTGAAATTGTAAGAAAAGTTAGCGAAAGCATGAAATAAAATAACCAAACTTAGAGAAAAGTCAAAAAATTAACACTTAACAAGAAAGACTGTTCTTTTCACTTAGAAGAAAAAAAATAACATCAGCGAAGTCAGCTAACCATGTTAACATGCACTAACTTAACTCAATTAGCCTCTACACTATCTTTATCATATGAATACACTCAATTTATAAATCGAATTTATATTACTCAACTTGGTATACAACCTTGCATTCACTTGGCTAGCGAATCAGAAACTTGCTCTGTACCACAACATCAAAAAAAATGCACGCTGAAGACATGTCTGTCTTTTTCACTATTCCCTTTCTAATAAGTTAAGTTCATATTATTAGAATGTGGAAAAAAAGATTTTTCACAAATACTGCTCTATCGCATCCGCCAAATCAAGTCCATAACATGAAATTCCATTGGTGAATCCAGTGAGTCATGTAAACTACTCTCGATTTATCATGTCAAGAATAATTTGAGTTGTTTATGCTGTGCATAACGTGGCAAACATCAAGCAGTGCAAAGCAAAACACAGGTTAGAAGTACTGAGTACACATACACACAGCGACATAACTTATAAGGATAGGTCTAGGAACAGTTAGTTCTTCATAAACTACCTCTGTATAACATAAATTTTTAGGATGGAGCTAAAACATATTATTAGGAAAGAAGATCGATTCAAGTTGAAATCTCTTCTACCCAAGATGGCCATAGGGTTATTTTTGTCTTTTATGCATAGATTCTACATAACGGTACTGTACTCAGTGGCTTCAGGATGGTTGTAGGGAAAGATCGATTCGTTCAGTTGTCAGGAAAGAGAGGCAGAATGAGTTGATACTCTGGTACTAAGAAGTGGAAATTGCTCATTGTCATGGTCAGATGTTCTATTCAAAGAAACATTAAAGAATATGCAAAAGAAAACAAAAATATGTGAAAATTTGTACTCGCAAACAGGATTCGATCCTTTAACCTTTCCATCATGTTGAATTTAATCAATTTGTTTATGGATTTAACAGATACAATAAAATTACTTGTCAGGCATAAAAATGATGTAAAATGTCGGTTACTATTAAAAGAATTTTCATTTTGATTGAAAAAGCAAATTTCAAAAGAGTTAGACACGTTGTTCAGTCAAAATACACTATTTATAGTGTGTCGATTAGTTCGAAACTATGTATAAAGAATTTATTTTGTTATTCTATTTTTTTTGCGAATAT